>VZUI01036672.1:0-114418 GCA_013401135.1 Cettia cetti | reverse complement strand
CCCTGGACCTGCCTACAGGATCATCTCTACTCCACAGAGCTGCATCTGTTACTCCAGAAGGATTCATCTGGACTGCTTCTAACACCCTGACCAACAAGGTGTCAGGTCACATCCCTGACTCTGTCAGGGGTTTTCTTTAGTTTTGGGGTTTTTTTTTCCTATTTGTTTTGTTTGCTTGACTTTCTGTACTACTATATTTGTTTATTTTAATATTCCTAGTAAAGAACTGTTATTCTTATTCCCAAATCTTTGCCTGAAAGCTCTTAATTGCAAAATTATAGTAATTCAGAGGGAAGGGGGATTACATTCTCCATTCCAGGGAAAACTCCAGTTTTCCCTGGCAGATACCTGTCGCTAAACCAAGACACTCTGGGACAGCTCCATAACATAAAGCTGAGTGTGGATGTGCTTTTCCCTCCACTCTGGTGACCTCTGAACACAGCTGCAGCTGCAGAGGGCGCATGGGGCAGCATGGACTCCCTATGGCCACAGGACACCAAGAATACTTACTTCATTTGTCTTTCAGGAAAATCCACCCTTGATTAAATCTCCTGGACTATATTAGTGTTAAGACCAGGTGCCAGATTTCTTTATATTATAAATGAGTATGGCTAAGAGGACTTTGGCTAAATTACTCTCTAAGTAGATTTGACTCACAATTAGCAAAGGCCTTTTTAAAATGTGGGCTGAGGTTACAACAAAGGAAAAGACATGATGCTGTCACAGACTATGCCAGCACTGCTGATGGCCATGACAATGACTGAGGAATACACTACCAGGTGTTGGCTGAAATACCTGCTGCCTTTTGAGATCTGAAGAAGAAATCTTCATAATAATTAATTTTGTTTTCTTTTTCATTGTTAGGGCATATAATTGTTCAGACAGATAGACTTCAGAGCCATTTTAATGTTGTACAAAAACCGTAATTAGCATGTAAAGTAATATCTCACTCTAAATTTTCTGTGTTTGCTCTAGGAAAATGTTTTAGTAATTATGCTGTAGATGCCAAATGCCATGAGAAAACTCATTCCTAAGATATTTGGCATATGTTTCATTCTGTCCAATTTAGTTTTCTCATGTTGATGAGAAATGCCAGCTTTTTTTTTTTTCATTTTTTTAGTAATGAGATTGCATTTGTTAGCTTTTGCATGCTTTGCTTGCTTCTCTTCAGTGTAATTTCTTTATCAAACAAACAAGATAATAAGTCTAATTTGAGACAATAGCCTGATACATTATAGAACCTGAAGTGAAATTTTTATTAGGAAAATTTTATGCTTTAAGGTGCACCAAAATGAAATAATATTACATTTATAATGAGACTTGAAGTAATTTAGGAAATGTTTTGAAAGAGAGTTTCATTAAAGAAATAAATTAGAAAAAAATATCTTCACTGTAACTTGGAACTTAAGTCGTGAGGAAGCAGACCAATAATCAGAAATATTTTTTACATGATTGTTTAATATGTAGGGATCAAAAAAAAGGTTTCATTTTGGGAGGAAGCTTGACAGCTATACAGATGCAGAAACAACCTGCATTTGTTTGCTTCTACAGGCTTAATCCTTCAAATATTATGGAGCAGTTTTCTTAGTAATTTGAGTTCCTGAAGTAAAGACATTAGAGATACCACATCAAAAATATAATTATCAAAAGGAAAAAAAAAGGATTGTAAGCTCTATGATGTCTTGTTCTTATTTGTTGCTTTATTATTATTAGCATATTGCTGTTTCTTTTATTTTAATCACTTATTTCTATTATGTAATCTATTCAGTTTATAATATTCTCTTTCTGACATGTCTTATCTTTCTAAAAGTAATGCAGTGTGATAAAGTTTAAGACATGTAGTTCAGGCCATTCATTTAAAGCTAGTTATAAAACTCCAGTTATGAGAAGAGGGTTCTATTCTCTGACACTTTCAGCATCCTGACAAAAGTATCAGAGCATATTTGAAAATAATCTTAAAAATGAAGCATGGTGAGATTCAAATGGATTGTGGTGACAATTATTTTTGATAAATTTTCCTGGTATACCCAGTGAACATGAGAGGACAGATGGGATTCCTTGGGAATCTCACAACAGCCCAGAAAGTGTTGTCATTTTATATATCTTAACAGCCACAAATAGCTCTTTAAACACTTCCTTTATTCTAAGACTTGTCTTGATGCCTGTGAAGGATAAAAAGTCATCGAAAAGCCAAGCTGTACAGCAGAGAGGCCTTAGCAATTTTATGCTCTGAAGGAATTTGTTCACACTCAATGTGCTGATGTGTGTGGAAATTTCTAGGTCATACTTCATTGTACTTAGTAGTAGTATTAGCACCATCATAGCATAATCCATGCTGACATTATATAATCCTAATTTGATTATAGATCCAGCATTCATAAACTGATACCTCAAAAAACATACACACTCAGCAAGAGGACTGTAGTTTCTCATTGCAGACGAGGATAAGGAAAGATAATTCTTAGGCATTTTTGTCAGCAGTTTGTACTGTATTTTTTTCTGAAGTTCAGTTTGACAACCTAACCTCTGCCCAAGAGAAAAATTGATTTGGTCAGAACAATGTAAAATGGTGATGCTTACAAATATGTAGACCAGCATACTCCTTCTAGATTCAGGATCAGAAGGAACTAGAGCCTTACTTGTAACTGCTGAGTGATTTTTTTATCTCTCTAGGGGAACAAGTGCTTTATTTCAGTCAGTGTCCATACTATGTTTCTACATTATAGCAATGATGTCACTGACACTCTGTGTGAATCAGTCTAATTTCAAAGAATGGCTGTCTTATTTGTCAAGACAGCCATTTCACAGACATTTCACTAAACGTTGCCCTCTCCAACTTATAAGCATAAATTGCATAAATACTCAGTTTACTCTGGACCAGTTTACCAAGTGGGAATGTTCACATATAGAGAAAAGCTAATATATATTATATATAATACATATATATGTATATTATATTTAGCCTATAATTTCATTCATTTTGTCCATTTTTTTTTTTGAGATAAACCCTGAAAATGAGCAGATTCCAGACCTTTTCAAGTAAATGCCAAAAGTGCATACCTTCTTTCCTACCCTGTGAGAAGACTTGCCTGAGTTGCTTGGGCTCTCAGGTCTTTCTGTACTGTGTGAGCAGCCATGCCATTCCACACAGAGAGATGCTGTTAAGATGCAGCTCAGTAGCCTCTGGCACACACATTTAAAATCACATGCAGCCAGAATTTGACTGGTATGTGATGGTTTGTCACAGGGAGACACTGTTCTAAGGCAGGACCTCAGTAGGTTCCAGCTCATACAAGGGTTCAAAGTCAGCTCTGGATCACAGAGGTCTGAATCTGGAGCCAAAAGCTTCCACTTCTCACAGGTTGATGTGAGGTGAATTGCCATGACACATCTCTTTGAGAGGCAAGTTTTCCCACCCTCCACTGTATTTCCATTGTCACACTGAATCTCAATACATTGTGGGAAAACTCTCCTGAAAAAGGCAGTATTTAACAAGAATTCTTTCAAAGCAGAGAAGTCAGTCAGAAAATGATCAGTATCCTAATGTTGTAACACTAAATCTTTCACTAAAAAAAAAAAACGGTACTGCGATCAAAACACAGAATGTTCAGATAACCACAGGGTTCCTAATTATAGTTATTAGGATTAGGGCTTGTGTACTAGTTTCTTGTTTATTTCATTGCTGATAATTTTCCTACAAATATGCTTTACTGTTCTTAGATTCAGCTAAACTGTATTAAGCTCAAATTAATGGAATGACTCAACTTGTAAGCTGATGATTTAGGTACCTCAGTAATGGGAGTTCAGGGGAGGTTTGCAATAAATAATTTTTTAAAAATTCTATCTTAAAATACAAAGTGAAAACTCTGGGTTTAAATGCTCATTTAGGTTTACTGCATATTCTATCTGGATCTTGGTTTGCTCCTTTCTGAAAGTCATAAATGTGTTGAATTAACTAGGGTTTTTTGTACTGTGCACTTGAACTTCAGTAAAATCATATCCAGCAACTCTTTAGGGAAGCTAGAGGCAGAAAGGAAGCTGCTCTTGGACAATCATACCCTAGGCTACTATAAAGCCAAAATAGATAAATCCAAAATAATTAAACAATTTATATTGACTATTGAACAAAATTATTCCACAGTTTAACAGAACTAACAGGGAAAAAACAGTCTAACTGGGGAAAAAAGAAGTATGAGACAGAGCCTGAATTTTCTCTGGAAAATTCCAGGCATGTAGTATAGCAACTCTGTGAATTTAATACTCAACTTGATGTAAAATGCTCTCCTTTGACAAAGTTGGTTTATGTCACTATGAATTGTTAGAAATCAAAATAATAATATTTAACCTGGATTAATACCACCATTTAGGCACTTTGCATGATTTCACTGTGTTTTGTGTTTTTCTAGGAGTAGTAGTGCCTTTAGTCATTAGAAAAAAAGACTTTTTGTTCCTTTTAAAAGACAAAACCACTCCGCAGTTGCAGCAGAAGGACCCAAACTATACAGGTTATCACTTATGCTCCATTATGTTATCACAAAGCTGTACTGTTGCCACATTCACCTTTCCCCATTTCCCTCAAGGTATTTGTCATTTCACATGTATTCAGAAGAGCTGATTTTTAGTTGTCACTCTCTGGAGGAAATTCTTTTTCAGAAATGTATCAGGCATATGGTAACTCTTGTGAGCCCTAGGCAGAGGTGAAAGCTACACTGTACTACCTGCACTGAATAAAAACATAATGAAACACAGCTTTTTCCAGAAAGCTCCCACTGTAAAAGGAGAAAAACAGCAAATATATACAAAGCAATTTAGTTTTGTCTCCTCATTTAATAATGCAGAAATCAGGACAAAGTCCCAAATCTCAGCTGGGCCCTTTTTATAGCCCAAAGGAGTTGTAGGCCCCTCCATAAATGCACAAAGGCAGAAATCCAGGTGGGGTGAACTGCACTTAGAAGTCACTGTTTTTTTCCAAGGACTCCTAAGGGACACTGGGCTGACTGACTCTGATTAGAGAGCCAGTTTCTAGTGACTAGAATTCAGCATCTTATTGCTGTAGCAATTATCACTAGTTTCACGGTTGCCTTTCTTTGTTCATAAACAGCCTAAATGCCACCACAGTCCCTCACTGTGACCTGTTGTCCTAATGCATTTGAAAAAGAAAATCTCTTCCTTATTACTTTATTGGCTAACATTAAATGACTTTTTTTTTAATCTCACTGATCTATTATGAGAAATAATTAATGTTTGTGTATTGCTTTGAAAATGAGCATAATTGTATCAAATGCTAGTTTGAGGAGAAAGATGCTTTTTGATGTTCTTATTTGTTCTGTTCAGGATTTAATTTGCTCTGTGTTCATCTTCCTCTCATTCTTATGGTTGCGAGTTCAACTCTTTTTTTACCTTTGATCTTTGAGTGTTTTCTCTGAAAACTCGCAATTGTAACTCAATCTTCTCTATTCATGTCTTTCAGATGTTTTAGAGCCAAGGGAGAAGGAGAGGAAGACAAATTTTCAGGTCACAGGGGTGGCATGATGGTTAAGTGGAGTGAGGAGAAGCTTTTTCAGAAGGAAACAAGATTACCCCTAAAGAAAAGAGGAGAGACGTCACCATTTTTGTCCCTGTGGGTTTTTTTCCCGCTCTGAGAAGTCCTTGCCTGGGATGGGATTCCTGTCTCATGTGAAGAGTAGGAAGTTCTTTTAGTTTTTTGGAAAGTTTTTGATTCTGAGTTTTCTTCAGATAGATGAGAGGAAATGCTAGAAGAACTGATCAAATGATGGATTTTTGACCTAAAGGAAAAGAAAAATGTAATGACCAGCTCTTGTTTGGACTTGTATTAACCTTATTTCTCTGAAGAGGAGAATTTTTGACATTTGAAAATTGTGAAAATAAACTGAACGAACATGCAGAAAAACATAGGGTAATGTAGAAACATTACCAAAGAATTTGTGATTTACAAAGTGTCCTAGAAGTACTTGTATTTCTAGTTCTAGAACATCAAGATTTTGTACCTGTACAAATAGGGGGTTTTTTGTTTTTTTTTTTACATCTTTCACAAAAATGCATGGTCATCTAAATATACAAATATGAAAATACTGACATTGATCTAATTACAGGAATCTGAGAACATTGGCAAGTTATTTTTCAAAAGCCTGACATTGTAAAAGCTGGAAAACATGTAAGTGTTATTTCTCAGATGACTCACAGTAAAACATAATAAAGTTCTGGAAACTCACACTTATATACACTAAAATCCAATTAAAGTACATAGAAGTGAAAAAAGCAAAGGAGAGATCTAGTCCTTGTAAGTCTATAAAGAATTTCTCTAAAATATTACACGAAATGCATGCAGATCTGAATACTTTTGCTCTGAACTATGTCTCTTTTTCATACTACATTTTCTAAACTTTAACGACTGCTTTAGAATGGATGGAGACTTGTTCATATACTTGGTAATGCCAAGTGAATATTTGACCATATGGGGTTCATTTAATTATGAAAATGAAATGTGTCTTTTTAATACCAAAAATTCAGTTTGGCTAGAAGCAGCTTTTTATGATTACATTTTTGACTGGAGATTGCAAGAAGTGCCATGAGATTTAGCTGACCATCTGTACAGGTTGAACTCTGAGTAGTGACTCTCTAAAACTTAGTACAGTGTTTATGGTAGGCTGCTGGCAAGGTGTCGATAAGCCAGAAATTAATTCTCTGTCTTAATGAATTTTCAGTACTAAGTAAACTGGTAAAACTCACAGCCTGTATAAGCACAAAAAAATACAGCAAAACTATTGGATTAGATGTTAGATTAGATTTTATGCCCTTTATCTTTTATATTCCAGAATATCCTGTTTAAAAGCAGTTTTGCCTTTTGAAGTATTTCTGGATTTGTAGTCTCAAAAAAAAAAAAACAACCAACTTCTTTTAGCAGTATTATTTTCAGGCAGAGCTTCTGAATTAGAGAACAAAGCCCAGTAGATTAAATTTTAAGTGGAGAAAAGAAGAGAAAGGATTATTTTTACCTTCTATTAATTACCAGATGGAAAAAAAAAAAAAATTAAAATTGTCTGCCAGTGATTTTCCTGGGTTTTCTTTTCCTAACCAGCGATTTTTTGGACTGAATCACCTATCATGCCATGTTGACAAAGAAAAGTGCCTGGGGAAAATTTCAATTGATTCACACAAAACCTTTCTTGTACTTACCTGTCTGACCTTATGTAGGTATCACAATGCTCCCTGCACTGCAGACGCACAGAAGTTTATCTTGAACTTTGCACAGTCTCTTGTATAGTTTAGTCTTTCATTGTTTCAGCTGAATTTGCTCCTGTATTGTTGTTATCCATATGATCAGACTTCACCTTATTATTATGAAAATGCATCAGAAGAACTTACAAAAGTTTGCAGGGTTTTTTCCTTTTCTGAAAATGTACTTCAATGTAATAGGGTAATATTTAGTATAACCATTTTATCTTATAACTATTATCAGAGAAACAGCACAAAACATCATACCGTCTCTTTGTCTCTGCCCCTTATTGTCCCTCCAATATTTCCCTTGTTCCACCAGTTCAAGTCAGTAAATATTTTTTGTTAATTTCCTTTCAAGTTCTGATAGTAACTGTGATCTGAATAAAACTGTTGGAACTATGTCAAGCCAGCATAAAGTTTCTGGGATTTATGTGGGAAGTAGAGGTCTTAGATGCTATGGATACAAACTTTATGGGCAGAAGGGAAAAGGGCAAAGAACACAACAGGACTGACCTGCTAGTGAATAAACTCCACAGTGCTTACGCTAACATAGAGCTGTTTTGTTTCGGGAACTACACAATGGTCTCTAAATCCCCATGATTAAAAAGAAAAATTATATTCAGGTTAAATACATATCTTGCTCAGTGAATATAATTTGTAGTGTGTATCATATTTATTGATGGTAAAGAAATGATGTTTTGTCCCAGGCTGCTTCCCAGAGCAGCATATGTGAGAGAGCTGTTAAGAAACACGTCTCGATATGTCCAGAGATGTAGCAGCATTGTCTGGAGGTTCAGCACAGATTGCCTTGTGTTCATTTCTACTCATGTCTGTGGGCCCTGAGATGCAGCTGGAGATGGGATGACAGTGCCCATGGTGCCTTGGCCATGCAGCATTCCCTGCACACGTGTCAAAACAAGTAGTGTGGTACACTTTGAGAGCTGCCATGAGCAAGGGGTTCCCCAGTCTGTCTGAGAGGACCAGGGCCCAGTTTAGTGTGTGATTTTCTCTGTTTTCTGAAAAGCATTAGCCTTTACTTAAATATTACAGCAAAACTAGCAAGTAGCATTGCATCATTTCCTGAGCTAGAAATAATAGCGAAAACCCTAATCTGGAGGGAGTGCAGCCAAGTATCATCAAGTTGTAATTAGCAGAGGACTACATTTTGAAACCCGCTCTTTATGAAGATTAAAAAATTACTCACCAAATGGAATACATTCAAAGTGCACTTGAGTGTGTCCCTTTATGTTTGCAGTAGGTTCTGTGACCTGCACTCTTACTTAGAGCTGTGTAGAAGCATTTGATCTGCTTTTTTCTTTCTTCAAAATCAGACAGACATTCCTCCTGCAGAGAAAGGACTTAGGATTTTTATAATATTTAAAGTCCTTTAAAAAGATCACCAAACTGCACAGCCTGAGGACACCTTCTTAAAATATACTGAGCTGCTATTCAAGGACATATGTGCATAGTGGATTTATCATTTAAAATGACTGTTTCCTTGTAGCTTCTAACCAATTTTACTTTTAAATATGGACAAAGTTCTTCAGTGTCTGTAGATCAGCTGTATTTAACTTAGGAAATAATTTAGCACCACAGGACGGGAGCATGCTGGTAGAGCAAAGAAAACTTTGAGCAGGTTGCTCAAGATGTTTATATCTGACCAGGTGCAGTTTGATTCCCTGAACCAAACATCCTCTGGCTGCAGGCAATTTGAAGATACTTCAAGGCACAGTCACTGATTCACATTCAAATATCCCTTTTGGAGCTGAGGAAATGTGACAGAGAGACCCTGCTCAGTTGCCTATAAAATAAGTGGCATTCACTTGTGCAAAAACCACTTCCTACAGAGGGTCATGCATGGGGACTATAGGTTGTTCAGGAGTTTGCTGTAAAATGGCTTGATTGTTAAGGATCAAAATTGTGTTAAAGGCATTAACTTCAATACTGGTTCATTGCAAATATATTTTTTTGCCAGTGATGTTTATCTCCAAACACTGCAGAAAATCTTGTAGAACAAACCTTAGCAGAAGTGCATCACATGATGGCATAATACCTAGAACAGTTAAGACTACTACAGACATAATGAGAAAACATGATTCTCGAAAGTAGAATTATCTTTGTCCATTGTGGGTTTGTTAGCCCTTCTGACAAAATGCTCTGCTTTGTTGGAAACTTGCAGTTCTACCTGATAGGAAATTTTGCCTGAACTACCACTGCATTCAGCAGTGACTGCATGCATTGTGACTGTGAAAAGTGACATTGTATTGGTTTTCTTACTCATATTAGAAAGCATTAGAGGCTTGAATGAGCAATAGTAACTGATAAGATACAAGGAGAGAAGAGCATCATACAGAATTGTGACAGAGTAGGCAATTGATATAATTGAACTACAGAACAAATTTAGTGTCTGAAAGACAAAAACATGTGCTCTTGGTTGAACTCAGGTCCCAAAGATTATTAAGACAGAACTGGGCTTTTCATTTGAGAGATTTAATTTAATCAGATTTTTCTGCTAACTTAATTTGATCAAATTTTTCTGCTAACATTGGTATTTAATTTATTTGGTTGTTATTCTGTACCTTTCATTCTTTGAGTGTTAACACATAATTTCATTAATTTTTTTCCTCTTGGTTTTAAGATCCTTCAGTATTTAGAGGGATTTTGAGTTTAGGATTTGAATTCAAGCTTATCACAGTTTATATGAAGTGTTAGTCAGGCTGAGGTATTGCACGGAAGCTTAACCCAAGATTTCCACCGAGGCAGAGAGAAGGAAGTGGGACGTCTTGGATCTGTGTCCTCCTCAGGGTCCTGAGGGGGGTTGACTTCCCTTAGTACCATGATTAAGGGCAACTCTCCATCCCCACAGCTGGAGTTGTGAATCTGTGGTCTGTAGTAAAAGCATGTAAATTATCAAGCCAAGCAGAAAGGCTGAAGCAGAAGCAGCATGGCTGAAGACATTTATCTAGTGGTTCTCTAGGGCCACACACAGAAATAGGGCCTGCAACAGGACAAGAAACAAGGGTTTAATTTCATGCAGCACTGTTTCTCAATAGCCCTGGCAGGTTCATCAAGACACAGCTTCTTCAAGCCCTTTTATTAAAAATAAAATCATAAAAAAGAAGACATTTTTAATCTCAAGCTAGTGTTACATAAATAAAACATTCTAGTGCATGGGTCACACATGGCTGTGGCAGAGAATTCCTTTGGCAGCAAGAACATTTTAATCTGGTCTGCGGTGTTCCAACAGGGAATTGTGGAGCCACATTTATCTCATTTGTGATAGCTGAACTTAATTTCTTTTGCTGTGCAATGACTATTATAACTGTGTGCCAATTGTTCTGGTATATGGGATTTTTAAAAGTCTTATCAGTGTAGTTCTTAAGATGGATTGAAGACTTATTAAGTCCATCCTCTTTATTCACCCTGAAAAATTCAAATAAATAATTAATCATCCAAATTTGGTGTAACAAAATGTAAATTAAATTGATCATTGTATAGAAATTGAAACTTAACAATTTGATAAAACTGCCATTTATGATTCATGATAGAAATATAAACAAAAAAAGGCCACAATAAATTCTATTTCTTCTCTTAGCACAAATTCAAAGACAGCAACACTGGTGTCACTTAAACATGTTTTGGTTTATTGTTGAGAAGGCCTGAGCTCTGTCCTGAGAAGGGCCAGAAGCAGCATCAGCTGGGTGGACAGCTTTCAGGTCATAGATGTTATTCTTTCTATGCCCAATCTCTAAAGTTCTGGCAAGATAAACAAAATCAAGAAAAATAAGCAAAACTAACTACGAAAGTAAAGATTTTCATGTACAGTAAGACTTAATGTCCAAGAAAGTTGGCTCATATGACCACCCCATCACACTCACACTTAACAACTATTGTCTTTGTGTGAAAAAAAAGGGTAGTGACTTTTTTATGTAGCTTCAAAGAAAGCAATAAAGTACCACAGTTTACTGAAAACAATGCTTAGCTTTTTGTGACTGGCATTGTCATTGCAATGAATATTTTTGTTCTCCTTATGAGTTCAAAAAATTTTCTCCTTCTCTTCTTCAGGGAAAGGTTCTTTATTTTCTTCAGTTTTTCTGTCCATGAGACAACAAAAGGAAATAGTGAGTGATCTTTGGCATTGGAGGGGACAGTTGTATGGATCCCAGCTAGTTTTTCTCAAGAACCTTATTCCCAAAGTAGTGTTACAGGCACTGCTCACTTATATTTTACTTTGCACATAAAGCATATGAATATCTTTTGGCCATTCCTATTAGGTCCTGCCAGGGAGATAGATATGCCAAGTGAGTTGAGCAACAAGATAAACATTCATTTCTCCCATTACCCTTTGTTAATTACACTATATCAGGATACAAATCAGATTTTAACATAGCATTCAAACATTGTAAGGAATTGTCATAATCTTTATAGTTACAAATGTACCCCAAAAACTCAGTGCAACATCTGCTTAGGGTTTTAACTAGGGTCTCACACTTGATTGCAATTAAATATAAGTTATATTATTGCAGAAATAAAATGGGCTTGTATGAAAGGAACTAAATATTTATTTCAGTAAAACAGACTCTGATGAAATTCTGATATATTGTGTCAATTTTGGAAAAAGTGCAGCAAAGAAAGGTAATCATGGTTCTAAATTTTAAGCTATATGTCAAAACCAGCTTCATGAAGAAGACTTATACCCAAAAAATTGTTCATCCAAATGTTTAAAGTAATTTTCGAGTACAGGCAATCTGGAGGAACATTTCAGTTTCTTCACACCTAGCTACTATGTATGTAGATGTATATCTTCACTAGAATTTGGTTTAGTATCTGAAAATGTATAATTTCAGGTACGAACTCTAGCCTGTGGTCCATATAATAGCTGTAAACCACTTGTGCTGGTGAACTAATATTTATTTTATGATTAGAAGGATGCAAGTTATTAAACCACACAATTTCTAAGAACATTCACCCTTGTATGGAAGAGTCTGAAATGAAGAAATTACTTAAAAAATGGGCAATTATGAAAAACAATTTCTGATTGCTCATTAAGGAAGTTTCTCAGATTGCACAAATGATAGCTTTTACAAAACCTCAGACAAACTGCCAAAAAAATTGTCTGCTCTAGGAATACGTGTACTGCATGTGTCTCATTAATATCATAATTTTAGCTCTGTTGCTCTTGTTGCGTGATGATGGTAACAAAACAGTGGTCATTTAACTGTTCCAATCTGAACCATCAATGATTGAAAAATATTCAAAAATATTCTTGAATGAGAAATATATTTTATCTTTTCTTTTTTTCATCTATAGTTAAAAAATTGATAAAAATAGGGAGGGAAACAGGGTCTTCAAATTTCTAGAAAGTTTTACAGAATGGCTTTCTGTGAATTTTTTTTCATTATGGCTATCCTACCAAACTGGTATTCCTTGTGTTACAGCAGATAATTTTTGAACTATTTTAAGTAAACATAAAAAATATTTCCTGTATGTTTGAATATAATAATCAGAACACCCTAAAGTGGAAAATTTTGTTGTAAAAAATTAGACCTCTGAGGTTGCCCAAGTAAATCTTAGAGATTTATCAATGGTCAGAAATACCTGATGATGAAATCTCAAAGGTCTGTTCTTCTGTTGCCTCCTCATTGTGGCATCAATGCAACAGACAGAGTGTAAGCTGCTCTGGTTTCTCAGGCCCTACTAAGAACAGGAAAATACATAGAGATTTATCTTTGTATAAATAGCTGCTAAATTTCAGATGCTTATATGCGTATATAAATGCATAGTTACATATAAGTAAGCACTTACAGAAATAAAGCAGAAGCTTGTCAAATCCTCCAAGTGTTGGTTTTGATCAAATCAACAGGGAAAAGAGACAAAAGAAAAAGAAACAGTAACTATCTTAGAACTTATTCTCTTTGAGATCACAATTTCACTGCTCTTCATACAGTTTTGGCATAATATGAGTTCTAAAATTTTGTGCAGCCATCAAGAACATTGATTTGACCTTGAATATGCAAAAATTCTCATGGTCATTTGGAAGGTATCTGATATTTCTAGGCCTTTCCAAATTATTCTATCTCTCCAAAAGCAGCTAGCTACTCTACTAGATTCATCTTTCCTGTAGTATTCTGTAACAAGAACTTATGAATTGCTTGATATTTTCTTCACTGTTCTCAAGGTAAAAGGCTTAAACGTAATTTGAAAGGCAAAATTATTTTTTATTATTCACTTAGTTGCTTTGTGACTTGTACTTTTGATACCTGTTTCTATTAAGAACATTTTTAACTACAAGGTATTTTCTAGCTTCTGTCAAGGCCATGATATTCTGTCTTTGTATGCCTACTTTTCTAGACCATACAAAACCAAATTTCCTCATGCTAATTGAAATCCTGTCTGCTGGGGAGGTATTTCTTAATGTCCAAGAAGCTAGGCAGGAGCAAACCAGTAAGACCTAAATGTTCCAAAATCATAAGGGCAGTAGAAGTGCCCAGTAGAGAAGGTCTGGGAATCTAGATCAGAGTGGAGTTCAGGCTCACACACCATCTTTGGTCACTCACAAAGTTTGGTTACTAGTATACTCCTTGCTGCAGTTATACAGTGAACGAGCCCCCTCCCAGGCAAATCCCAGACTGCAGTTCCGTGTTTGCCCACAGTTCTGGAGCTGGCATGAACCACAGACCCTTCTTGATTGGCAGGGTAGATGTGGGCATCATATTTTGAGGCAGGCAATCAAGCCTTGTGGACATAAGCCATGCCAGACCACTTCTCCTGAGGGTGAAGATTGGGCACCAGTCCAAGAGAGATTTGTTTAGCATGTGCACACAGCCTAGTTTTCCAGAACACCAAGTGAGTAAGAAGCTGAATCTCAACTTTAGCAGAAATACTTTGGATAAAAACAGTCTTCCAAAAGAAAACCCCGTATGCTTTCAAGAAGGTTGGGTCCAATGCTTTGCCAAGCAAAGCTTTGTAGGTCATGGTTATACATGGCTCACACATACAGTCCATAGAAAGCATGCAGTGAGTTTGCTGCAAGGCTAAATCCTTCTTCCTGCCCTGAATCATGCAGACATCGAATAACGTTTTCAGAGGTTGTGTTGATTTAACTTGTGGAAGACAAGAGCAAGGCCCATGACAAGGGGCCTTCTTCTCATGGCTTCTTTTCTGAACCATCAGTATTTTTCTATGTTCTATTTATCTAATGTTTGTTTTGTTTTCTGTTTCTAAACAGTACTCAGAATAACTTGTAGGCATAATTTGTCTCTAAATGAGTCCACCTTCCTATCAAGAATTCCTCAAATTAAAAAGATGAGGTGCTGCTTCTGAGACTAACTATTATATGAGAATATGTATGCGGCATACTCAATAACAAAAAAAAAAAATGCATTATATATATAATTTTGTGTTCTTCCCCAATTAATTGCATTAATGAAAACTAACCTTTATATTTGGTTTCTTTGTTCATTATTCCATCTCATGCTGCTGTCAAATAACAGACATACCATGTGTAATTGCTGGAAAAAAAAGTTAATTTGAAACATTGCTGGGTATCATTATTTGAATTTCAGACTTCACTAGCTTCTCACTTTTACCAGTTTAAATATAAGTATCTTTTCACCTGGATTATTTCTTTTTTACACTAGTGATTGTGCAAGGCAACCAGTCCCATAATCTTTCAGTGGCTGACACATGACTCTGTACCAGCAAATTACATGTGCATCCCAAGCACTACAGCCAGTTGGTAGAGCTTTTGTTGATTTTCCTAGTCACCAAAAAACCAGAGTGACCACATGCAAAAGATTCTCTGGCAAAGGCAGCTGCAGCACCCTCTCCTTGGGTATCATGCCTGGGAATTATTAGGAAGTGGTGCATGTGCCAAAATCCCACCAGGGGACATTTCAGGCACTTGACAGTATACATAAACATCTACCAGTGTCTGGGAACATTCCTGGGCATGATTTAAGACATTAATACAGACAAAGCCATTATGGCCTGTGGTTCTAATGGAGAATAGAAAATGTGATTGAATGGCTCTACTGAAAAATGTTAAATGGTATTAAAAAATTTGTCTGTAGTGTCTCAGCTTCCATTTTATAGAAGTTAACTATTCCATGCACTTGACTGTACCAGGCTCACTAACGTCTTCCTGTATTTTTACCTCCTAAGGCAAAACAAAAAGTTTGTCTTAGAGACATTCTTTTAGCAAGTCTGCAAATCCCTTAATAAAACATCCATCTATCAGTTGCTGTCACTTTCTCCACTTGAAAAGGAGTAAGAATATTTCTGTAGTTCACTGGCTGCATTCAAAATAATTTTTGATACATTTCTAAATATGGCATCTTCAGATGCCATCAGCCTTTACAGAACATGTCTTTTTGTTAGGTGAGCAATTTAATTGTTGTTGCTGTGAAACTTTGTCACATTATATTCTCTTTCCTTGATGCTGATCTCTGAAAATGCATAGTGGTCTAAAAAAGTCTTCCTAGGTTTCTTGCTGTACTGTGGTTTAGGGTTTTTTATTCATTTGCCTATGCTTTTCCAATTTTATTTAATATTGAAAATCTTCTATGTGGCATGAAACATAAAATACAGAAGTTTTGTGGGTTTTTATTATATCTTTTCCAGAAGTCCTTGAGAAAGGATTTAGGCCAGGATTTCATGGCTCTAACAAACCTTGGTATGTGTGTTGATTTAAAAAAAATCCCTCTTAATCTTTCTTACCCTGAATGGCAGGAATCGCACACCAGTATTGTGATTCTAGCACTGTGAATCATACTAAATAAATTCTGCTGTGTGATGGCATAAAAGCACCTCAAGGATTTATGTCAGACCATCCACAGCTTCCTTACTGATCTCATTTATTGCAGGTGTTTTTTCCCTCTCTGGCTACTACTGAAAGTCTGCTTATCTAGTAGAAGCATAGCAACTAGGGAGCTAAATCACAGAGTGGCCAGAAACATGAACAGGTTCACTAATGCCTGATAACTTGGAACCTCCAAGAAACCACTGCAGAACATCCTATTGCCAAGGACTGAGGGAAAACACAGAATCCCTGGGTTTTCGTGATGGGCAGTATGTAAAGCATAGCACCATTCATTACGTGTCTTACACTGGGAGCTGTCTCCTGCTGTCCTGTGGGATTCTAGGATCTTCTTCATTTAACCATGAAGCACTAATGAACAAGTATAAAATCTGGGTGGGAAAAGACTCTGGAAATTTAGCTAGCATTGACCATATTCACTTCTTATGGCTTAATCCTGGTGAAATCATCCCTCAATGGAATAACCATGGGTTAAGAGAGAGAAGCAATTTCCTGAGATGTCTTATGAATTATTGACACAATAATAACAGAATTCATTTGTTTTCTCTTTAACTCTGCAATACGGCTGATTGCACTTTTTATTTTCAAATATCATCGAGTGAGCTGATACAGAAATACTACTTAACATGAAGCAATTTCTTAGGGAAAAAAAGGGATTTAGTATTCCTTTTCTGAAGGGATTTGAATTCCTTTCAAAACGAATAATTTAAAATAGATTATTTAAAACTTATTTTAAGAATATATATTAGTACAAATTATAAGTTATAAAATTTAAATTATGGAATAATTTTCACATTTCCTTTGAGGAATGTGGTTTTTAGGAAAACCACAACAGATGCTAACTTACACAAATAAGACGAAAATTTTCCCTATATATGTTATAAATAACCTAAAAGATAGTTAATTCCCACTACTTAGGAAGTAGCACTTAGGAAAAAAAATAGGTTACTTCTATATTAAGCCTCCTTGAATATATGTAAAAATGGCAGGTAATTTACGAATTAGAAGATGCAATTACCCAGGTCAAAGACAAACTGTGTCCTTAACCAATGTTATTTGGTTCAGGTTATGTGCCTTGAAGGTCGTTGCCAATCTATTGAATTCAACAGAAACACTTGGTTTCAATTATGTGGACAAACACTTTTAAAAATTGTCTTTACTCTAGCATGTTTCTACTGGTTTCTCTGAAAGCTGAAAACATTCAATTTTTAAAAATGTGTTTCAGGATCAATACTTTGGTTTCTCTGTACCTTCTTTAGATTTAATAGTTGTGAATTCATCTTTACTACTGGGTGACCTCCTTCAGCTCAGAATTTAAAACTACACCAAGACTTTTTTTTCTTTTGTGAAGACTGTGCAGGTCTGAGGCTCTCACCTCTTGTCTGTCCAAGCTTTTACTTCTTCTGGTTCTTCCTTGAGGTTCATGCCTAGCATTCTCTCACTAAGAAGCCAGAGAAGAAGGTGCATAGAGCACAGCTGAGTCCTATACCTAGAGGGATGTTAACACCTGCAGGGAGAGTATTATCCTAGACAGGAGAAGCTGGAGTGCCTCTCCACAAGGCACTTAGATATACTCACTTCAATGACAGCTGAACATGTATTCAATCTTTTTTAACTGGTGTCAACTTGTGTGCCTTCATCTTTGTCAAGTATCTTTTACCAAACTCTCCTTCAAACAGGAAATGTATTTGTGGATTGCTCTTTTAAAACTAATGTGCAACCTGTACTTCAAAATGAAAAAAGCAGATGCACTTTCTGTGGATAAAAGAAATAAAGTGAATAAAGTCTGAATACTAAAGCGATGCATATTAATTTTTTTCAAATATTTCTTTTCAGACCTGCATTATTTTTCTAGTTACAGAGTGCTGGAAAAGCCAACTATTTGGACACATCTGTGAGCAAAAAGCAGGACAAAAGTGTGTACACCCAAAATTTGGACTTTATACTGTGCATAAGTATGTAAATACTTATGTTCCATGAACTTTCTCCAAACTAAATTCATAGAGTTGCAGATTCACAGAATGGCTTGGGTTGGAAGGGACTTTAAAGATTCTAATTCCAAACTCCTGTCATGGTCAGGGAAACCTTCCAATAGACCATGTTGCTCAAAGCCTCATCCAGCCTGGCCTTGAGAACTTCCAGGGATGGACCATCCACAACTTCTCTGGGAAACCTGTATCAGTGCCTCACCACCCCATAGCAAAGAATGTATAATCTAAACTTACTCCCTTTTAGTTAAACCTGCTCCCCATTGTCCAGTCACTACCTGCCTTGCAAAAAGTCCCTCTCCAGCTCTCTTTTAGGCCCCTTCTAGGTACTGGAAGGCAAATAGAAGTTATCCACAGAACCTTCTCTTCTCCAGGTTGAACAACCCCAAGTCTATCTCTATAGGAGAGGTGTTCTTCCCTTATACACCAGCTCAGTTTTAGGCATCAAATTCTTCAAGCACAATTTGCTCCTAGTCAGGCTGTGTTAGTGTCACACATCACCTCCTTATTTTCCAGGTGCTTTAGCAATTCTACTCCTGTGCATGGCCAGGTCTGCAGCCCAGGCAGTTTTCTGCCTTTCCTGGTTGCAAAGTTTGTGCAATGTTTCCGAACAACCTCAGCCACTGCACAAACGCAACACAGGCCCTGTTTGCCTCTCAAACACAAAATCAGGTGTTTGAGGAGCATCTGTGTGCTGGTGGGAGTGGTGGCTAGTTTGCTTTACCATCAGTTCATCATCGTGACGTTTGGATCACTGACTTGAGGTGGCATCCACATTACCCTTCCTGAGGTTGTTCAGATCCAGCCTTCCCAGGCAGAGAGCTCAGATTCCAGCCTTGCCCTCAGCAATCTTTTTTTATGTTTTTCATAACTCAGCATTGATTCTTACAAATGTGGTGACTGGTTCCAATAGATGAGGCCTCCTAAAAATGTTAACATTAAATAAAAAATCTCAGTGAGTAATTTTTGTCCTAACACTCATAATTCATGGAATAAGAAGAGATAATATTAGGCAGGCCGTTTTATGTGCTTATTAGACTGTTATGGTCATCTAATCAGGCTGGCTCCCTTCTACATTTTAAAGAAAAAAAATAGGAATAAAACCACTTAGTAGTTTCTACATGAATAAAGGTTTTTAGAACAGAAGTCTAATTTCAGAGGTGCAACTCAGGCATGTGTAAAGCTCTGTCTCTGCTTAGTGTAAAGAAGCCTCAGGTTCAATAATCTTTCCATAAGTGACATATAAAAAAAAAAAAAAATTAAATCCTGAAATGCTAAAATTTACATTAAAAGATTAAAAAGCAGACTAATATATCATAGCAAGTCATAGTACATCAGTGTTAAAATATGCAAATTGATTATGTCATGTTATTTCTTGCAAGCAGGACCACTATAAAATGCAAAAATTTTTCTCAGTACAGAATGTTACAGTAGATCTCAGACACCTTATCTACATGGAGGCTCTACAAAACCTGAGATTAACTCAGCTGGTCAGAGCATGGTGCTAATAAAGCCAAGGTTGAGGGTCCAATCCAGTTATGAGCCATTCACCTCAGAGTTGGACTCAGTGATCCTTGTGGGTACCTTCCAACTCAGAATATTCTGTGATCATTCTGTTCTTTCTTTTATTAAAATCTTGCTTCAGCAGAGAATCTGGGCTGAATAGAAATGAAAATACATACTATATAATGATACAAAGTGATACAACGGTACCAAGTTGGCAAGTTTTGTTTGTTGCTCATGTTTGAACTAGTTCTAACATTTGTCTCATAGCTGTTGGGAGCTATTTTTATTTTTGTTAATGCTTCACATAATTACATCCCCATTCAGAATGCTAAGTGAAGAATCTACCTTTTGAAAAAAAATCTCTCTACATGTAATAAAAATTTGCACTATTCCATAATTACTCACAAGTGTTCTATTGCACCACCCCTAATCAGTATTTTCTGCATTTTCCTCAGAGGGGGAAACATTGAAGACTTCTGTGGCCCATGGAGTGTCTACCACAAAGGGAATGTATCTACTTGCAGTCTTGAAATGTAAGCACTACACTGATGCTAAAAGATTTATCCTGCATATTTAGTATTGGAATAAACTCGGAAACATAGATGTGTTTCAGAAATTAGGGCAATTGACCAAAGCAAATATTAATATGTTTTTCTCTAAATATCCAAAATATTATAAGGTAAATATTTTGGAAAATTTATAGCTTGCATGGAGAGAAAAATCTTGACATTCATTTATAGCAATGATTCAGAATTTCATCAGACAATCTTTCAGTGACAGTGCTGAAGGTGAGTAAAGAAAAGGAAATGTCTTTTCCTGGCATCTGCACTGCTATGAGTTTGCCAAAACCACAGATATAAGCCCTTGAATTTGTTTCCTTTTGAACAAAGAGCACAAAAGAGATTAAATTCATAGGAAAGAAGAAGTTATTAATCACGTTTTGACTTATTACTGTGGCAACCACCAATGTTTTATTAGACAAAAACCTGCAATCACAGTTTTCTAGAGTGGATTTTGCACTATGACTAGGTGAATTAATCATGTAACTTGGAGAGATTTGCTTTGAAAAATAGAAAGTTTTGCTCTATTTTTCATACAAGTTTCAGCTAACATTTTGCATTCAAATTTTATTACTTCAGAATGTCCTCACACCATAGTTTTCATTAGCATTTGATTTGAATTTGAAATATTTTGATTTCTTTCCTACACTGTTACAAAAAAATTCTCTTTTCATGATGATTTCAAAGACCTTTTCCTTTTTTCCCCACTATATATGGGAGCTTTTGCTGTTTTCAGATCTGTGCAGTAATTCTGTTGCTGAACTGTACTCATGTGTGCAAATAGTCATATTGGCTGCATTGCCAATGGTCATTTATAATGTCTCTGAAGTAAATATTTGCAAGTCAGGGTTGTATAAACAGTCCTTCCAGTTACTGGTGTCTACTGAAGAGTTAGCAGAGCAAACCAGAATGGCTGCAGCCTCAACCCTGAGACTGTTTCTGTGCAGTGGCAGCAGATGAGGCACAGGCATTGTTCAGTGCCACTGAAGCCAGACAGGATGGATTTGCTTCCCTGAGTAAAGAAGACAGGTAATCCCACCCAAAGCCTTGGAGATAGGCTGGGGAGGCTGTGTAAGATGGAGGGTAAGAGTAAAAACAAGAGCAGCCTTGGGGACACTGCTTATTAATCTTCTAAACTTAAGAGCGAATGAACCATCCTCTGAACCAAAGCAATATCCAGAGCAGCAAGCTAAGAGTTAGAGTGATCAGAGACTTGGGGTTTGAGTCTTTCCCTGCCCCTTTTTGGTTTGAAGAGGTGGTGTACCTTGAGAAGCAGCAAAGCTTCTCTCACAGATTACTGTGCTATTGATCCTTTTCTAAGAAAGCAGAAACATTATGAAGAATGCAGAAGCAACACAAATTAAAAAAAAAAAAAAAAAAAAGAAAGAAAGAAAAATTTCATGATCGGGAAACCAAGTAACATCATTTAGGAAAAGAAAGAAAGGCATTGCTGCACAGTCTTCTGCAAAGAAAATATGTTCACTGAACCCTAAACCTGAGTGAAATTATATTAGAATGAGAGAGCATCCTGAAAATACAAATGTAAAAGCAAACAAACAAAGCTTAGTATATCAACAGTTTTAATTGTAAAGTGATTATATCTGTAAGAGGTGAAGACACTTGGCTCCTGACAACAGTTTTGTATTTCCAATGATGCATTGATAAAATTTGATCATTATAAAAAGAATTATGAAGACATCTGCCTTTTGTTTAGTCCACCACACAAAATATCTTCATCTACATAAGTCATTTAAGTTTTTTTTTTTTTTATTATTTACTTCTAACTTTTAATGATGAAAACAAGCTCTTCTGCTAATTTGGCAACACTTTGCTAGAAAGAGATTGTTTTGTCAGTGTTTATCATGTCTCCTTAAACAAAAAGATGTCTCAATTCCTATTTTTGGTGTTTATACAAAATAATAGTGAAATCAGAATAACGATTTCAAGCAACCACTAAATATTAAGTTATTAAGTACTAAAATTGCTGAAGCAGTTGTTTATCTATGTACAACAGACTCAGATATTATGCCACCATACAAGAATACTGAACAGTACTAGTCATAGAAATCCTGCTCTTGACCTTTTCAGAGAAGTGAACATTGTATTGGTTTATATACTTTCTGGAGTGAATGCACTCTGACTTTATAGGCTGCAGTGGAAAAAACAAGCCTGAAAACAGTAGAGATAAGAAACCACACAACAAACTTCAGGGAGGCAATTGCAGGCCAATGGCATAAGTCCAAGCCACAGGACTCAGCTGTTCTGCTGGCCGGTAACAAGATGATAGAGAAGATACCCTGCAGCTTCTCCCAGGAGAGGAGTCAGCCAAAAAATGGTCCATGTGCCAGGAAGGGGAACCTGAGAAAGAACTGCACCGCTACAAAAGAAAGCTCCTCCAGTGGATCTTCTTGACGATTTTAAATTGCCCTTTTCTGCTGAAGTAAATTGTTACTTTGTAAGAAGTGTTTTTGCTAGATAGATGGCTCACTTGTGACAGTGCACCATTACTGAAGGAGAGGAGAGAGACAGAAAGAGATGTTGTTCTGCAGTGTTCTGGGAATTCTCACCTCCTCTGCAGGAGAATCCTGGAGTTATGGTCACTTAAGGGGGTGGTGCATCTGTGAGAAAAGTGTAGGTGGTTCCAGGTTATGTGTGAGGTATGAAAGGGGTGGCACAGAGGAGAAAGTGCCAGGAAATTCCACTTTGACCAGAGGTACTGCCTCCTTTTAATAAATATAAAGTAATAAATGGGAAATTATGTATCTAAGCAAATTATAACTTAGCATTAATTACTAATAGCAAAAAATGCTATTTGGAATAGAAACTCTGAAATGGAATACTGGAAACTTCTTGAAGGCCTCAAGAACTGTAAAGATGAAAAACCACAAAATCAATAGATAAAACACATTTTTCATGCCTTCCTTTTTTTAAGTAGGATGAGAACTAGCCTAAATCAAAACAGGAACACATGGTGCCAAAATCCAAGACACTACCATCTGAAACTGGATGGTTTTGATTTTTTTTCTTAAAATATTCTTTAGAATAATTAATAAAGCTGTGTTTCAGCAGAAATTGTGCCCTTAAAACAATTTCTAAGGTAATTTTTAAGCTATTAAATTAGAAGAGTGGGCCCCAAACAGGATATAGAATTTTTTCTTTTATGTAATGAACATTTTTTATTTCTTTTTCTGTTCAAAACCACACATTAACTCAGGATGAAGAATAAACATAGCAAAATATAAATGTTCAGGAATAAGGATACAATTCTCAAAAAATTCAAGGAATCATCCTGCTGCTCTGGCTGCCTTTCACTGGTATCGGAGTATACAATCCTTATTGCTGAGACAGGAGACCTGTTTCCAAATTTTTCTGGTTTTGTGAAGAAAGTTTTTAAAGTATTTTACTATGTCAGCTCTCTGTGAGTGCAATTCTTTATTGAAAATGTCTAAAGAGATTAAAGCACAGACAACACACAAAAGTTTATTTGATCTTAAGTATTTTATTTATTTGTTTGCTTTGTTGCCACAGAATCAGAGAATATTCTGATTTGGAAGGTTTGAGGCTGACTTGATTTTTTTTTTCATGCTTCCAACAACTGAAATAAAGGTATATAGAGATATATACGGATAAATTCCTCTAGAGAACAATGTTCAGAAATTTTCTGTTTGGTGGAGTCTTTCCATTGTGACCAGCTGCTCTTGGTTTGATAGCATCTTCTCTTTTGGTTAAAGGATTTAAAGGCTTGAAAATGTTACCTATAGCTAACAGAATTTTTTTTTTCTTTATTATTCCTAATATTTCTATGGGAACTGCAGAATCTGGTAAGAACAAATTCACAAGGGAATTGCACTGATTCCTCAACAAGTTATGTGGAAAATATGTGGTTTGATCATTTTATAGGAACTTATTAATCATGTTGGAATGTGCATTTACCATCTGGCACAGCATATCAGGTCTGAGAGAACAGGGTGTGTGATCCTGCTACCACTAAAACTCCGCGTATATAGAGACAAAGCTCATATCCACATAAATTGATGCATTTCCTGACCAAACTCTACAGCTGAATGATTTTTCTCAGTAGAGGTGTCCTCAGTGAATATTGCATGTTTTGGAGAGATATCGCTGAGTGAATGCTTGCTGGTTCATCTGCAGTGTTAATTACATGAACAGCCTCGCTCTCTCGGCGATGGATAGGAAGCTGTTGACAGCGAGCCCTTTTCCAGAGATGGAACACCAGTTCCCCACAGAACTGATTTTCCCTTCTGTGGTGCATTCACTAAAATGAATCCATCTAATTATTTTTGATAATTGCACTAAAAAGGTTTCAAAACAAAATTAAAGAAAAAAAAAAGGCAAAAAATCTAACGACTTTATCTGCTCTTTGTTATTGTTTTTATGGTTTATCTTGGAATCATAAAAATAGCTCTGACATAAAAGATTAATGCAGACAACAAAAGAAACAAAATGCTCTCAGGCTAACAAAACAACCGATTTTTCTTACCAGGACCAGGTTTAAGCTAGTGACAATACAAAACTAAGAATTTATCAGCATGATCAACCACCTTTGAACAGATGTCCAAATGTTTTAATTGCAGTGACTGTGTTGTAATAAAAAGCTGGTCTAGGCAATACCTCCAAGGTCCCAGTCCAGCCTTGTTTTCTATGACCTCTAGAAACCAAAAACAAGAAAATACTTGACAAAGTTCTGCACATTCTGTGTCAAAATAGTTTTATTTTAGAATGTTTTCGAGATGTTTAGATATGTTGTGGTGAAGAAAAAGACCACTGTGACATCTGCATCATCCCACATTGTTCTCTTGAAAAGAACAGGCTCAGAAGTAGAGCCCAAAATCTACTTCTCACCCACAGGAGTCTCATTTTAGTTTCTCTCTTTCCTGTTCACTGTTTAGCCAGATATTTCTGGCACTGATAGGGGATCAAAAGTGCTTCCATTTTCAATGTCCATCAGATGAGTGAAGACATAGAGCAGGGCTCACCTTGGGTAAGTACAGACTGTACATTAGAAATTTTAACAAAGGGAACAGTCACAATTATTTGATTCTGGGGGTGAATTGCTAGAGACATGCTTTACAAAAAGTTAGATAGATGGCATGCTTGATTCTAGCCATGACCTTGGCATCATTGCTCACTCAAATTAAGAAAGGATCAATCCTTGCCTTCGATGTTGCACACAAGAAATGATGAAAGGCTGCAATTTGTGGAGCAAACAAAGCCAGTAAAATCACATTGTTAAAGCTGGGGTACAGTAGAGATCAGAGCACATTGATAATTTTGTAGGCGACTTGGTGAAGAGGATTTTTATCAGAATAGTAATAGAACAGCTTTGTCCCTTTGTATCACCGGGTAGTAACTCAAAACTTTTCAAATTTTAAATTAAAGGACTGTGCTTCACTTCAGCCAAGATATTTTAATGAGCTCTCTTCACATAATCCGTTCTACAGCTGTGATGTCAGAGGACCATTGCAAGTGTAAATTTGCAAGAGAAAGATTTTCCTGTGGTAAAACTGAGTTCAAACTTTGGTGAAGCTGAAGAGAGCAAAAGTTTTCTTGAAGTTTCACCTGGCAGTCCTTAGCTTGCATGGGCTGGGTGCTTTTAAAAGCATAATCCTTTTCTTTTCATGGAATGCTGTAGGGTACTCTTTCATGATTTTTCAAAAATTAGTGGTTAGAAATATTTTTTCACATATTAATAATACAGAAATGCCTGTCATGTATGTTCCTGCTTTTAAACATGTTTAAAAGGTAAATGAATGGAGTAAACTCCATTATCCAACTACCCTATATGAAAGGTTAATTCTACAATAAAGATAAGTTGAGACTGGGCCTCCAATGTTGTCAAAGAGAGATATAGTTGTAAGTAAACTCATTTTGTAAAGCAAGCTATATTAAATGCACAAAGTCACTGCCTCTGGTACAAAAGGTAGTTTTGCCATGTTGCAGTAATGTGCTTTTGATTTAATTAAGCCAAATTATAGACTTTCCCTGCTCCCACTTTATCTAGGACCTTTGGCAGCCTTTGCAACACCAAAGTTAAGTGTATCACCTTCACCCATTCCTGTGTACATGCTCTTGCATGCAGTCACGTATACACACATTACACATGCATGTATTTGTGCTCAAAGGCTGGTAAAATGCAGAAATTCCAATCCATGTATTTTTTCATCTCTCAGTATTACTTTTTTTCCATCACCTACGAGTTCCTTTTGCTTTTTGTGGTGCTCATATTCCCAAAGATTCAATGTTAGTTTGCTTCAAATACAGGAGCTTTATTTCTCCTGTGGGTACTTAGCAGCCATTTGAGAGCATTTCTGTCTAGGGGTATTATGACATTACCAAGAAACTCATTGATACAGCTGATTTATTACTTTTGTGCACTCTCTTTCCCCTTAAAGTTGCTCCAGTTTCCAATCTATTCACAATCAAAAAGGGATGTTTATCTTAGTTTTTCAAATGATCATCTGTGAAATGTTGCACTTAGTCCTTGAAATGAGAATAAATTAGTAAAAAGAGCCCAAACAAACAACTATTTCCACTGTATAATATAGTTCCAAAGCTGCAAACTGAAATGGGAGCCATCTTCTTACAGAAAATTATAGAAGTCAAGAATTTTTTTTTTTTCAGGTTATTTGATATGGAAAAAATTTCGGCAGAAACTGGTTTTATTAGTGAATGGTCTTTTATCACAGACATGACTGGTTAAAGAAACAGGATTTACAGAAAATTGTTTTAACAAAAAGAAGTATGGATTGTGGCTAATTAATACTATGATTTTTAGATGTGCCACATCTGAATGAACTTTTGATTATCTCTTTTGTCTCTGAAATCACTACAAATGCCTTAATAGTGGATAATATATTCCTTTATTTATCTCAGCAGCAGTCCCTCTGTGTTTCCTAAAATTATACCTCATGACTCCTTGGTGAGCTGCAGCAGATACTTTTCCAGGACCATTAGAAAATTAGAGGGATCATGAGATCTTTCTTGCTACTGAGTAAATAACAGTGCAACATCACTAACAGAACAGTTGATCATGTCTAAATAATAGCAACCTTTGATTGCAGTGCTCAAAATTCAGAGATACTAGATATGTCCCTAGGACTTCTAAGGTGTATATGCATTGTCATACTTTTCTCCCTGTAATATCTTTTTAAAAGATACTCTTCAATGCCCAAATTCTACCCTCAGCAAAGCAGTTGCCCAACACTTTTTCAACTTGTAGAAATTTTGATTTCTACATAGTTTTCTGTTTGTTTCATTACAGATATTGAATCTATATGGTTTCTTAGAGAAAGAAAATGTTAAATGTTAAATGTTGATAAAACACTTTAAATGGTCTTACCCCAACTTAAGTTGAATCTTGTTCCTGCTTTGCCAATAATTTTACTAATCTATTTACTTTTCTGAAAGAATAAAATAGCCATCCTGAAAAATCTAGGACAAATGTATGGTAATAAAGTAATAATTTTTTTTAAGTTGTTGAGGAAAACTAAGATTTTTCCTTTTTTTTTTTTTTTTTTTTTTTTTTTAGCATCAGATTCCTTTGCCACTGTCTTTGTACAGTCTTGTTCATTCTCCTTGGTCCAAGGATGTATTTCAGAAGGTTCAGGGAAGAATGGAGACCACAGCTTTGCTACTTACAAAACCTGGGGCACAAAGGGAAGGTCTTGTGGTCCACAAAAGGGAGCCAAGAATTAGGCAGGGAATATCTGATTACTTTAGAGTAGCAATTTATGTTTAAGGCATTTATCTCATCTAGCCTCTCTCTATTTTTTTCCCTTTTTTAATTATTTGATTTTTGGCAGTAGAAAAAGTGAGTAGCTCATGCTGTACAGTAAGTGTAGCAATCTGTCTACAGAAGTTCTCTCAGTCCAGTATGGACTGAGAAAAAGTGAGGTATGGTGTGCACTTAATTAGGGTGAAAATAAGTTAACAGCTTGCTTAGAATCCCAAGTGCTGATACTTTTTCCTTCAGAGAACAGCATACACTGTGCCACTTGTAAAGGCAAGTAATTTGTGTACTAACTTTGTCCTTAATAATTTGGATGTGCACCAGAGGTTTTATTCACCTTTAAAACAAGTTTTCATCTGAGTTACTCCTGACTTTAATGTGCACCCAAATCACCAAATCATCCTGCAGTTACATGCATAGCACAATTCAATCACAGGCAGCGCTTCCCAGGTGCTCAGCCTTCTTTTTTTGCTACTCTATTTCTAGTTGAGAGGAAACAGGGTTTTAAATGAGATTGGATTGCCACTCTTACTCTGAATTGTGTTTAGTTACTTCTCCAAATGCTAGCTGTGTTGTGAACAATTCTGTACTGAAGGCTTTTAAGTCGTAGACAGTGGTCTGAATGCAACTGAAATTCACTAGTGGCTGGGGAACGCAATGTCTTTTCTCACAAACTGACTTGTACAATATTGATTTAATTAGAAATAGGTATAGTGGCATTTAGGCATAGATTTATTTGTGCTATGTAGGTCAACTCTAGTGCTATGAGAAAAGAACTGGAAAATACTGGATTGCCCTGTGGCAGAAAAAGTTGATTTCAGACAGGAATATTTGAAATCATACACCTTATTAATCCATCCATTTTTGGGACCCCAATATAAGAAAGACTCAAACTCAAAGGGGCTCAACAAGGGATCATCAGGATTGTTGAGGGCTGGAGCATTTTTTCTGTGAGGAGAGGATGAAGCAGCTGGGCTGATTCATCCTCAAGAAAAGCAATTTAAGGGGACTTTGGAGCCCTCCAGTGCCAAGAGGATGAAGCCAGGCACTCTACAGTGGAGCAAGGGACAAGAGGCTGTGGGTACAAGCCCACTGAATTGATGTTCAGAATATGTTAAGTTATACTGAGAAGCTTTTTCTGCCTCATGGAGGTGGTCAGCTAGAAAGAATGTGCAGTCTTCCAGAGATGCCCAAAGCCTAGTTACATAAAAACGCTGAGCAACTTGGTCTGATCACAGCTGAAGGCTGTATTAGAGACCTCTTGAGGTCCCTTCTAGCCTGAACTATTCCAGGATTCTATAATCCTACAGTCAGTGAATAGACACCTAATTACTCTCACCAGTTCTCTTTATTAAGTGAAGAGATTTCATGTGCACTGGAAAACACACCACATGCTCAGGTATGTAAATGCTGTTTTCAGAAAGGTCTGTAATGGTAGGTCCTTCTGAAAACTTCCTGTGTTCATTTCTAGGTACCTTACTTTCCTAAAAATAACCCTCAGAGATTAGACCTCAGAATCTGGAAGTCACAGGTTGCTTAAGACGTTAACTGCCATGTGGTTTGATATTTCTATTTTCCACTGAACTCTGGAGTGCTAGTTTATATAACAGGATGATCTGAACATGACAGAGGACTGATGTCATTGCTATACCAGAGTTCTGTGGAAATGTTTGGAGATGTGTGGCTTTTTTCTTCATCTCAACTCTTTACCAGCCCAGTGCAGTGACACTGCAGAAGCAATTTGCTGTGAAGTGTCTCAATGATGGCACTTCCTGCCCAGGTGACACCACTGGCACATGTCTACACTGTAAGTGCCTAGTAGAACAATTCCTTCAGTGCAAGCACACACATTCCTGTACTCACAATGGAGGTGGAGAGGAAACTGTACCTGATCACGTCCTAAGAGAGGTCCTGTGCATTTAAAGGGAGGTAAAGATGCTCTTATAAAGACCTCTTAAAGCACTAATCCTTCACTGGCTGCACTAAATTACCTTCACAAATATTGTTTTACTAGGGAACTAATATTAAGGTGTTGTCTGGATGCCTACATGAGGTATAGTATTTGTGAACTATACCTCTCATTAAATTCAGATGCCAGCTAACAAAAATTGGTATTCAAAATAGTAGAGACCTTTTCTGTTATTTCTGTTGGTAGAGACAGTAAGTGCTTTAACCATGAGTTTTCTCCTCTGTATGTTCATCAAATCTAACCTGCATTTAAGAGGAATCCTGGCAGTCAGTTATTTTTACAATTTTTACAGGAAGGACACTGAGAAAGGAGTCTGTACTGATCAGCCCTTAGTGGGGAAATGACAGAAGCCTATAAAGTTATTTCTCTGCACAGGGAGGGTGGCTGTCAAGATTGGGATTTGATTCTTAGAGAAAATCTGTCATGTCACTTCAGGTGGATTTTTATTCTTCTGTTTTGCTTAAAGATCTCTGTAAAAGGTCACCTCACCTTTTAAGTATTTACTTTAAGATCTTCTTGATTCACATTCAATGGAAACATATAGCTCTTAAAAAAAAAATGAACTCTTTATAATAGATTATAATGAGGCCATCTCCATGGTAATTAATTTCAGAGAATGGTATTCACCTGGCATATACTATAATTACACTTTAATATTGAAGCTGATCTGAGCAACTAACTGAAATAAATTAATAAAATATGTTTTATTAAAGTGAAGCAGGCTATTATTGTTATAGTAATTATAATGATTATTGTTATTATTATTACATGGATCTCAAATTCTTTTAAAACAGCATCTTTTCTGGGAGCAAATACTGAGTTCATTTTCACATTATGTGTTCTTAAGAACAGAGTGGTTTATGGGTGTTTTTCAGATTAAAAAAACAACAAAAGAAGATAATCTCTAGTTGACTACTGTGTGTATTTTTATAACTTGCTGATATATTAATACATAGCATCAATATTTAAAAGCAGTAACCATAATTTTGCTAGTTTTTAAAATAGCAGATTTATGATTTCTCATCTCCACATTGATAGCACAGGCCTAAGATGCTTTACTTTTGCTGTTTCATATTCTAAAATCAAAACTACGCATCCCTTTTAATGAAATATCCTTTCTTTGATTGATTTTGGTATTTCCAAAGCAGGTGTAATGGACTTTATCTGTTCATCAGGATCCTATCCTGCACTCTTTGCATGCAATTTTGAGTTTATATGATTGAATTCACAAAGCTAGTTATAGGCCTAAATTCAGTCTCCAAATTCTTTACCCTTTCAGCAATTCTGCATACTACTCCTTATTCTTACTCCCTGAAAAAAATCCAGCAAGCTTTGTAGTTCTTACCTTGCTCTCAGCGTAATTAACACACACACACTCTCTGTTAATTATATAATTATACATTACATATGCACAGATATAAAGCCATTTAAATCACACTGGTATATATAATTGCATTTGGACAATTATTTAGAAGCGTGTGTGCATATACACAGACTAAGCTGGGAATGACATGGGTAATACTTGAAAATGCTAAGACGTTTTATTTATTAAATGTAAACTAAAAATATAACTTTATAAAAAGAAATTTTTCTTTGCAATTAAAATGAAAATCAAGAAAGATAGTGATTTAGAAAATCTGGCATATTAGAACAGTGTTTCAAGCATGTTTGCTCAGAGTTTTCTTCAGATACTGCTTTCGCAAAACATGACTGCGGACAGTGACAGGGTAAGTGGATGCCAATGGAAAGTGATGTTTTGGTAAATCATATTTCAGAACTTATAATGTGTATTTCACTCACTACTCTTCCAGAGACACCGAAAAATGAAATTACTACTGGTATGGTTCTTCGTTTCCAAACAAGAGATACACAAAGATGTGTTTAAACAAACCAAGGCCTGGGTTATGATTTCATTATAACCATTATGATTTCCCCAAATCAATTATAAAGTCCATTACAGTAATTTTTTAGGGTTTTGTTTATAATACATCTCTGGATCTTTTCAGAAGAAAGCTTAAACTAACCTTTTTTTTTTTTTTTTTTCTTAGGCAAACAAGGTCTATTGCTGCTTCAATGTTGCATTTACTTTATACTGATTTTGCAAAGGAATAGTTTTAGCCAGAAAGAAACAATATTAACTCTAATGTAATTTCCATTCTCTCCAGAGATATGTATATGCTTTGGAAAAAACCTAGTTTTTGAAATTCTTGGTATTCTGACAGCCCATAAAGAAAAACTGAACAAGACGAGACTGGAGCTGATTATATTCCAAACATTCGATTAAAAAAATCACTGAAATTGTAGATAATTCCTGTACAGCTACAATATGGGTAATTTTGATAACCTTCTCATTTTTTTCTACAGCAGTGCTGTTTTTCTCATAATATAGTAGTAACTGGAAAACCCACTTACTCCTATAATTGCTTTCATATATTTTCATTGCTTTTATTACAGAAACTGCACACAGAAACCGCACTTCTGTAATAAAGTAAAACCAACTGTGAGCTGCTACATAATGTAAATATTCTACTCTTTATCTTGCTATGCTATTTATGGTACCTTATTCCTTTCTGTTTGTTATCTGGATCTGTATGATGAAATTTCTATTAAAGTGAAATGGGTGATTGCCTGAAAAGCTCATAAGAAACAGGACATTTTGCACCATACTAAAAGACTATTTACCAGCTGTTCACTGTCAGAGAAAAAGAACATTTCCAGTAAGTACCAGGGAGGTCTGTCTTGGTGTGGTATTATTGAATAGTTTTGTTAATGACTTTGACCTCTCATTAGGACTGATTTGTAAAATTTATAGATGGCTTCCTGCCTCACAAATACTGAACGACACGATGAAAATTCAAAAAGTCTGTGCTGAATTAGACAGATGGTTTGATGTCAACAAGAATAAAGTAGTGCAGGCAACGGCAAAGTGCTTCATGTTAGAACAGAAAAATGGAATGCATAAAGGCAAAACTGGGACTTCTTGTCTAGGCAGGATCACTCCAGTAAAGGGTCTGGGAATAATTGCCACAAACTGAGTAAGGGTCATAGATATAATGCTGCTGAAAAAAGAAGAAGCAAGACCAAAAAAAAAAAAAAAAAACTCCAAAAAAGTAATATTTCAGACCAGGATATATTAACATCAACAAAAACAATGTGAAGGAGTCATATCCATTCATGTCTACCTGGCAGCAGAGAGGCTTTGGGTAGAGTACAGTGTCCACCTCTAGGAACTCTACTTTGCAGACAGGTTCACGTGCTCAACACAGGAAACAGCTAGAGGGAAATCTGGTTAGACAACCATACAAAGAATGGAACCTAAGGAAGTAAAAATAAAGGCAGTTTTGTTCAGAAGAGCTAAAGCTAATGGAAGATAAAAAGGAGAAGGTGTTGCATTGTCCTCAATGTCCAGAAAACATGAAGCAAAAAATCATTGTTGTAGTTCACCTCAGTGAATGGGTAGATTAGATACAGGGAAAATCTTAACTGGGAGATGAGTTACACAGTACAGCAGGCAAGCAAGAGATGTAGGAATTAGGAATATTTTTAAAAATATGGATTTGTGTGGTATGATATGGGCTCAAGCAATCCCTTTGGCCTCAAGGTACATGATTTTATGAGGTCACCTCTGACTGTGTCTTACCTCTTTGAAGGAAATTCAAGGCTACCAGAGGAAAAAAAAAATTTTGATCTCACTGTGTTGCTGGGGGAAAAAAACAAAAGCACTTAAACAAGCAAATTGGCCTTTGGGTCTTGACTGTTTAGATAAGGAGATTGCAAGTAGCACTACATTAAGAAAAGAATTGCCTCTTTATACAAATGTGATGAGTCCTCATTTAAATGAAATAATGAGAGAAACCAATAAGACGGGTATATCTTTCTTGTACCAACTAAATTAAAAATTCTAATGAAAATACAAATAAATAGTTCCTGGATTGGTGAGAAAGAAGTTGTGCTTAAGTAGTTCAACTATTTTTCTCATTAAAAAGGGAACTTAATGACAGACTGATTACACAGTACATGTACCTCCATGGAAAAATATATGGGTGTGAAATACGCACAAGTTGATTCTCAGCCCCGGACTTTGCTTCTAAAAGCTTTTTTTCTCCCATTTGTATAGTATGCTCATGGGGACAATCAGAGCAGAAGGCAAACTTCTGGTGCTCTGAATTAGTCCCATGAGGATCCTCTCTCTGGAGACAGCCCAGAGAGAGACTGCTTTGCTGGGGTACACAGGCGACCATCCTGAATTTAAACTCCATAATTTAGCAGCTGACAGCTGAAAGCAAGAGACAGAAATTCAAACAATGACAGTGATTAAGCTTGGGGAGTTTCTGCTATTTTTAAATCAAAGCTAGATGTCTCTCTGAAAGGTTTGCATTAGTCAAATGCAAGGCATGATTCAATAAAAGGAAAGTTGCTGGTCTGAAATGGAAGGGGTTATGATTCAAGAGGGTGATCTAATAGCTTAAATAGGAGAAAGACATTGTTTTATGTGATCAGTAAGAAATATGTAATAGTGTGTCTAACACTCAAAAAGAAGGTAATTTCAAAATGCTCTTTGATTCACCATTTTATTTCTTTCTGGGTCTAAAGGATGGAAATATATCTTTGTTGACAAGGTAAATTATTTTTAGTTTTGAATAGAGCTACTCTGTAGTCAAAAGCACTGATGGGACCTGATGAGAACAGTCCATGCAATTTTGCCTCCTTGGCCTCTCTTTTTCTTCCATTATTGAATTGTTTTGATTTGCATTTCCCTACTAAAGAATTAAATCTTTGCAAGAGATTCAATATTGTAACAGCATGTTCCTGAGAGTCCAAAATTAGGCTTTTTAGACTCTTATGGGGGAAGAGAAAAGGAGAGCACAATATTCTATAAGTTATACCCTACCTCCCTGTCCCCCTTTTCTGTTAAAAAAATTCTGCTCTGCCTAGGGATTGAAAGTATAACACTGCAGAAAGGGTTCTACACATAGACATTTTTTAGACACTATTGTTTATCTGTCTGTCCTTCCTTATTAAGCAAACTTTCACACAAAATCACAGAAACACTGGGTGCACACAGAGTTATCCTGGATCATAATATTAAGGTGTATTAAGATATTTGTAGTCTTGCACTTGAATGCTTGCTCTCTGCTACAAGATAAAACAGCTGCAATCAGAGGGTAGGTTTAAATTAGATATTAGGAGGAACTTTTTTACTGTGAGGGTGGTGAGGCACTAGAATAGGTTGTTCAGGGAAGCTGTGGATGCCCCATCCTTGGAAACATTCAACACCAGTCTGGATGGGGCTTTGAGCAACCTAGCCTAGTGGAAGCTGCCCCTGCCTGTTGCAGAGGCCTGGAACCCGGTGATCTTTAAGGTCCTTTCCAAGCCAAGCCATTCTGTGAGTTTATGAATCCCAGAGTGTATTTTGTAGTGTAAAAGAAGTCATATCCATTCATGTCTACCTGGCACTCTCCTGGTATAATTTGGTATAATTCTGGGCAAGGGAGTTGAACAGAGCCTTCTTTCCTTAAATCAGACTGACAGTACTTGTGAGAGGAATGTGTTGAAGACAGTGCCAGAAATATTCATGAAGTGAAAAGATAGGGAAATAAGGGAAACTGAATAATCACTTGTCAGCAAAATTTATGTTCTCTAAATGATTTTTTTTTTCCTTTGTATAAGGGGAAAAATAATATAAATACACTTAAATATAATGGTAATATAGCCAAAATTAAATTGTACTGGATTTTTAGTGAAAATATTCAGAACATGGTTTAGTTTTGGATGATAAGAGATATCCTTTCTGTAGTGGTACTATAGTGTTCTATATTGAAATTACAATAAACAAGGTGCTCCAGCTATATCAGGCTTCTTTCAATCTGCATAGAGAAGACCAAGATTTGGCAGAAAAGGGTGGTTAGATTGATGAAGGGTTACACTGCAGCAAGGAAACAAGGTCCACCTGTTATATGACAGAATGGCAAAAGTTTGAACCCTATGGGTCAGAATGGGCAGTGACAGTCTCTGAGAGGAAGAAAGGTAAAATTACAGACAGTATAACTTAGATGACGTTCACAGAATTGAGACATAGACTTTAAAGAATATAGGATTTTAGAGAAATTAAAATTTTAGTTAAAAATAAGCCTTATAGTTGTTGAAGTTAATTAAAAGCTTTGTAGTTAGTTAAAGAAGATTAGGCTTGAGTTAACTTTTTCCAAATAATTGATTGCTTGTCAATTTTATGTTTGTTTAGCTGTGCTTGCAACAATAAATAGGGAACCTGATAAATAGGTTTAGGGACACAGGGTAATTACAGAGACTCCCAAATGCTGAAACTTATTGAAAGTCACTGTACCTAAGGAAATGGGAGTCCTACCAACACTCATTTGTCACATTTGCATTGAAAAGGTAGAAAGTTCAGGGCGATGAAGAGTCATTTTACTTCCTCATTTTAAACCCACTCCTCTTGAATGGGACCACCGACCCATTTCAAAGGACAAACTATGCATGCTTAATTGCTTTTTTGCTAATTACCATACGAAGCGGGGAATGGGATGTACCAAGGTTATGAATATGTATTGGTATTTTGGATATTCAACAGTTTTGTAGATAAAATGACTTTGTGATTTCCTGTAAGGTGCGGTATGTTTTAGGGAGTTATCCCACGTGCTGCCCAGCACTGCAATAAACATACACTTTCTAACTTTAAACTGTTAGAGAGTTTTTTTTGTCCGTCTCAGTTGGATATCAATATTAGGTCGATATTCATATTTTTAACAAATCACAACTTTGGGATTTTTGTGACAAACAAGCATCTCTTTCTTCTCTCAAATGGCTGTTTGCATCAGTAAGTTCAGGTTTAGTATTCCTAAATACTGTTTGGTCTAGGAAGGTAACAAAGTGCTCTTCAGATTTGTAACTGTAGATCTGCTGACTTATGCAAAAAGCTATAATTTTCCTCAGGCTTCTTCTTCTGCTCCCACAGGGCCAGTGGCAGCTGAGTTTATGACCTTGTGGCCCCAGGGCTTTCTGCTGATATTAGGATTCCATTTGCTGGGGAACAGAAAACAAAATGTGTTTGCAATATAATCATGATATCAAAAGGTAGGGAAAGACAATGACAGCATCACCAGAATGATATAAAAATGTGCATTTCTCTTTCCCATCCTCTGAGTATCCCCATTTCAGCCTCCACATCTCCTCAACTTCAGGAGAAAAATGTGGGGTCAGCACTACCAGCTGGATGCATCTGAAGTTGGGATTCTTTTAAAAATTTTAGACATCTGAAAAAAGTACTGGCCTGATATCCAGGAAGGATCAAGCCTGCTTTATTTTACCTTTGCTGTCCTAGAAATTACATATCCTATATAGGTGTATAAAAATGAATTCAGTGGTTTAATTTGTGTTTAAATATATTGTCCCAGGAATATGTCACTTTGATTAAAAAATTCTATTATTACAATGTCTAAATAGCAGCAACAGAATTAAAACCCAGAGTATTTTATTCCAAATGGGGGAGGTGTTCAGGGATGTACCAGGATGCTATCTGGGTGAGAAAAGCAGATGTCAAGGGAGCATGTGTGGACATGGAAACCAGAGTTGTTTGGCAGAACAGAACCAGAGAGGAAAGATGTGAAGTTTTGTAAATATTTTCTTACAGTTCAGGAGGCTTTATACCTCCATCGGTGACCTCTGAAGAAGGATACTTCTTGTCCATAGATGGAACTTTTGTTTGTATATTTGAAGACTACACTTTCATTTTGAACCTGAGGAAATGGAACCGGAGAATCTAGCAAGTTCTGGTGAAGAGAAAAGTGGGGAAAAGCAACCAGTTTACACCTCTACCAAGGGTTTTTTGTGTACCATGTTCTCCAGGAGATATAGAGTTGCCAGAAAAGGTCTGTGGCAGGAATCATCCACTTCCAACCTCTTTCTTTTCTTTCTCAGAACTGTAATTAAAATACTATAAAACTGTCATTTGTTTTGGATAATTTTGCCTGATCCTGTTTCTGGCTGTGATTTACCACTTATATCTTGATAGATGATGTAGATGGTGTTCCTTGTGATGTAGAGTAGTATTAAAATTAAGCAAAGCCCACCACAGGATCTCAGTGTAGTTCCAGAGCACTTGCCCTCAGCTTTTCCACAACTGTACCATTTGTGTAACTTTGTGTAAGTTCTACCTAATCCTGCAAGTGATACTCAAGGGAGTAATACCACTGACAACATGCATCTAAGTTTAGCACCAGATTTGAAGTCTGGCACACAGTCAATAATACAATCCAAAACTGCTGCCCAGCACTTCTACAACAACAGTCACAGCTGAAGACTTGCACACCCACCAGACATTCTACAATAACATGCCTGGGAGGTGTTTCCACAATAGTCTTGATAGTCAGTGAAAAAGTAGAGTGGAAAAAAACCAAAACTGGCATCCAGATACAAAATATTTTGAGACTCCATTCAAGCTATTATAGCTGTGCTAAAACTCGCCTTGAAAATTTTAGACATGCTTCTCATGGGCATGAAAAAACATTGTGTCACATCCTAAATTGAGTATTGTTGATGCATTCACAAATGGCCGTGCAAAATTAGATAATTTAATGACAAAAGGAAAAAAAGTTAGTGAACACTGCTGAAGAGTTACATACAGTACCATCTGTTGGCTTTTTTCTTCTTCCCTTGAATCTTTGCACGTCCATTGAAGGTTACTGTTACCATCTGAGTTGCATAAACTCAGCATGAGAAAACAGAAATGATTTATTTTGTGAATTTCTAAGTTCAGAACTTGTGAACTGCAGCATTTAGCCTTGTCACTGATAAAACTGTTTTATAAAGAATTTCATTAATCTTACTTCATTGTATAAGTTGTTAATTTTAGAGGATTTTTTGCTGTGTGTTTTCATAGTTCAATAAAAAATGATCAAGTTAAAGTGGAGATGGATATGGAGCAGAAGGTCTGTGCCTTTAGGGACTGACACCAGTTATTAGACACATATCTTAAAGAATCTGAAATTCCTTCTGGCAGGTGTATCATAAACAAGAAGCTGTAACTTATGGTCTGGTGGTGCTGAGCTACTTGGCCATTATAATTAAACTTACATTAAAAGAACCCTCCTGCTGTTTCCCTCTCCTTCTGGAAAGGCTAGCAGTTTTCTTCAAACAATTATGACAGTATTTCTAACACCTCTGCATTAGTTTTCAGGATATAAAAAGCCACATGCTCCTTTACATGGCCAGACTGCAAATCTAGCAGAGGGGAAAGGAAGCACAGGAACAGGGAGCACAGGAACAGGGAGCACCATTCCTCTTCCGAGATGGAGATTACTGGGAAGAGCAAGGTAACAGCAAGAGTGATCTCTTCTTCCAGTTCTATTTTTAAGATAAAGTGAAATAGCTCCACAGCTCTCTAGCTAAAAGAAAAAAGAAAACAGGAAAACTGTGTCAGTCAGAAGCCATTGCTTTGCTGGGTCAGCCAAAGACCCACCTGCTGTATATTTAACTCATGACATGAGGGATGGCAAAGACAAAGGTGAAGCTTCCCAGGTAGTGTGACCACTTTGGTCTCTTCCTCCAGACAATCCCAGTCTTCAGGTTCAGGCTCTCTCCCAGGCTGGTTTCTGCCCTGGAGTTTCGTCTTACACCTGCTGACTCTGGATCTATTCGGGATCTGGTTCACACCTCATCAGCTCCCTTTCCCATTCAGTTCTATTTTTGTTCCTTTACCTCTCCCCTTCATCTCAGTTTTCTGCTACCTGCAGGCTCCCAGTATACTCACACATGGCAGGGTTTGCATATTATGAAATTGTAAGGGCATTTTAAAACTAAATTTGGATCAACCTCAGCTGATTCTACACCAAGTGAATTTTCAAATTTTAATTTGGGCAAAAGTTTGACATACATGAACAAAGCTTTCTGGCTCCCTCATACTCTTGCTTGGAGCACTAGAAGTTTTCAGGCCCTCGAACACGTTAACTTGTGGGAGAGCACCAGCTTTTCCTGAAACAGTTTTTGGCTGAGTTCTCCAAAACCAATTTTTTTCTCCAAATAGAAATTCATAGACACAGCACTTGAGGTTTGCAAAGTTATAAGCAACCAAAAGACAGGCTAAAATGGGAATCAATACCAAATCTTATATACAGCCAATGCTGGGATCTTGTTTGTAATATGAACATGCCTAAGTAGTATCTACAAAGCATCCTGTCCACCTGCTGCTTCAAGAGGCATTCAGACTATGTAATAAAATACCAGCAATTCCAATTCTTCTCCAGCCAAGCCTTCCAGTTGTAGATTTCCAAAGTGCACAGAAATATTTATAACTAGCATTCATATTGCTAATTGAAATATTAGTAGGAGATACCAGCTGCTTCATGTATCAAAATACTGACATTCATTATTATTGGTTGGCAGAGACTTCAGGGATTTTTAAAATTTTTGTATAAATTTGAGTTTTAATGAAAGCATACTAGTGTAGTTGAGTGAGACCCAAACATGAACTCTAACCTTTAACTCTAGCCCTGCCTTTGTAGGAGCTTTAACTGCAGAGCCAAAGCCTGGGCTGGGATCCCTGGAAAGCAAAGGAGTATCATCACAATTTGACTTTTTCCAATTTCTTTTTCTCAGCTGTGCAGGAAGAGCACACCAGATACTTGAAAAGGTTTATGCTATCCGTATGGCTTGGTGTGCATTTATATTAGCTGGAAAAATGAGAGAAATGGAAAAAGAAAGTCTTGGGCAGGCTTGAAAGATGTTGCTTTAAGGAAGCTTAACTCACTCCCTTCAGGGAGAAGATATGTTTTATCCCACGCATTGCCAGTTTGTAATTGCATGCCATTTTCTTAATTGCATATTCAAATGATTAAGAAGCACTGCTGCTAGCACTATGATCACAAGTGAAATTAATATAGGCTCTCACTGATTTTGGAATGATTTGGAAAATTATTACATGTGTAACATTACATGTATATTAAATAGGAAAATAATGACCATTTAGACATTTTTACACAATCTCGGAACAGCAGGTGCAATTTCATTATTCTCTTCATGCAGCTTGCTAACTTTTATAATCCTCCTTCTTGGAAAGACTGACTATATAATTGTTATCAATCTTGTGGTAGCAATCTTGCCTAGCTAGGTGGGCACATTACAATTTAGACATCCCTGTCCTAGGCATTGTACAAACAAAAAGAAAACGTGAAACCAAGACAAACAGAAATAACAGTCTAGAGACTAAAGTGAGTAGGTGGCAAGGTAAAGAAAAGGTATTGTTTTTGTTCTAGTATATATTAGAAGCTGAATTGCTCATTTCCATGACTTACCATGCTACAATTTCAGGATTGATTTTACCTGAGCAGTTTGTTAACTTTTCATTGTATCAATCCAGACATTTATGCTGTGCACTCATCATAGTTGTGCCCAAGAGAGTTGGAGGCTCATGACAGCTTTAGTAACCAGCCTTTGGATAAATACATGGAGGACCACTACACAATGAAAAAGCAGAGACTTAGTTCTCAGCATCCTATTAGTGTAACTCTTAAATGGTGATAAACTCTCACTCAAGTGTGATATTAGAGGGACTTTAACACATTCATGGCTCAGAATCCCTTAGAAAGTGGTGGAGGATTACTGGCTAATCCTCCTTTACTGGTTACCTAACAGACATCCAGTAGATTATTTAAAATAACCTGGTTATTTTGTGTCTTTGAACTATCTATTTTGCTGTGTTAGAACAAGGCACATGCTGGACACAGCATGTCTGATCCTGACTTTCCTCCTATTTTACTGCATTAAATATTTTTGCCTTGTTTTTGGCATTGCTTTCAATGAAATAACACAAGTGAGAAAGTAAGGAGGTCCCAAAGCTCCAGAGGAATTGGAGTGAACTCTGCTGGTGGTGGGACTCCCCTGCTGGGCTCCTTTCCGGGGATCCATGTAGGTGAACTCTGTTGCACACCAGCTGAGTGCTAGAGCTAACTGGAATGTTTCACCCTCATTATTTTGTCTGAAAACTTGCATTTGTCAAAAAAAGGCACTCAGAGGGAAAGCATAGTTTCACTGAAAAAGATCTTTCCGGTTCTAGATAGAATTTTTAACTGGGGAGGAATATTTTCTCCCCAGAATTTGCCATCCAAGACATAGAAAACATGGTTCCATTCCCTGCTCTACCTGAAGTACATGGAGTATTTCAGCCTTCATTTCCCACTCACTCGTTTTGCACCTCAATGCTAGGAACTGATTATTTCAGTCTGGGTCATTTTACTGTTCTTCAGTGTTTGGAGTGCTTTTGGTTTTGTCCTGCAATGAAAGAGTGTCTTTTTTGCAGGCAGAATATCTATCTGCTGCTGAGCCTCCTGAGACTGCCAAAACTGTGCCATCAGATTTTATCTTCACAGCACATAGGAAAGTCATAGGAAAAAAACCCCTGGCTTTCTAAGGTAGAGAGGGCACAGAATCTTGCTAGTTATGTCTGTCCAAAGCCACAGAGGATGTCTGTAATTGAAGTAGTATTTCCTATTTTCTGTAGCTGTGAGGCCATTGTAAGCCACAAAATTTACACAGAGATGAACAAAGATCTGCAGCAACTCTAGAGCCAGTTATTTCTAATGAACTTAAGAACTCAACAGCCCTGGCCCAAGCACTTAAGCTGGACAACCCATTGCTGAGTGTAAGTGATTCAAAATCAAGAGCTACTTTCTCTCCACTTGCAGACTTCTGCAAGTAGTTCCTGAAATCATGAAGGCAATATGTTTGTTCTTTCTGAGAGCACAGAAGCTTTGGTTGTCTTGTTACTTTATTTCCTCTCATCTTTTCTAGATGCCCTTAAGTTAATTAAAGTTAATTAAAAATCTGATTTGAAGATCAGAGGCAAAATTCAGTAATCTTTTAATTGCTGTTGAAACATCTGCATAGGCATATCCACTTTCACTTAAGCTGGTTTCATTTTAATAAAATCTTGTCTGGAGAGTGAGGTTAGCAGACACTTTGTTAGCAAAACAGCAGTTTAATAGCTGGGGAAGGCAGACCAGCAGGTGCCTGTTGCTATAGATTCTGTCTTTGGGTGTTTTGCTATTCAAGTACCATGATTTCATATTAGGCCTCTTAGGAATATTTCTAAGGCAAGCTTGCATCATATCAGATTAAACTCCTGACAGGTTTTTTCTGATTATATGTGACCCCATATTAGTAATTAACTAGAAGGTGTGAGAGTTCTGACAGTTTCTGAAATTGAAGAGAGCAAGTTCCTTAAGGCTAGAGGCTAAGAATTTCAGTCTGCAAAGACATTCACGTCAGTGTAGTGCTGTGCTTTTGTACTTTTTGTTTCATTTTACAAGATAAACACTGCAGCCCTGTTGTATAATCCAATTCATGTTACTCTACCAAATAACAATATAGACATAGGATGCTGCTTAAGTTTAAATACAGCATATAGATGAGACAAACATGCAAAAAGGCAATGAAACACAGAGCACAGAACAAGAAAATAATGGATATGGAAAAATAAGACTAGCAAGACTAGGACAGTCTTGACATATGACATGCTTGCCTCCATCTCCATCACTGCAGAATCAGCTCTGCCTTTGCTCTTTGCAGCAACTGAGCTCAGAGCTCTGCATCTCCAGGTATGCTTTGCCTGCATCCCCTGCATCCTGCTGTCTTATTGGGTCATTGCCATTATGGATTTTAACCTACTGTGTCACCTGAGATTCTTTTGCCATGTGTTAAACTCATTGCTCTTCTTCAGACAATAATTTGCTACTGTGTGATACTTCACTTGCTGCAGAATGAAATTGTCAGAAATCAAAGATTTTAGGGTCATAACTTAGTTCAGACACATGGTGCCCTCCCTATAGCTCCAAAGTGGGATTATACATTCTGCCACATGTTAGCCAAGGATGCTGCTTTTACTAGGTTTGCATGGCTCTTGTAGCAGCATCACCATTGGTAGACAGTGCCAGTGCTGTGTTTTGCAATCAGGAGTAGCTATTTTCAAACACATCACTCCAACATTGATAATGCATCACCAATTAGTCTGAACAGAAGCTCACACTCCCAGCTGCACTGATTCAGTACTGTACCACTGTGCATTTCAGAGCCGTGGGTTTTGCTGTTGCCTTTGCTGTGTTCTTTTCCATCCAGGCATTCTCCATAGACCAGATGTTGCAGTGAAATTTCTGCTCAGATTGTGGCTATCCAAACCACTAACAAAAATCTTTTAAAAACAATCCACAGAGCTTGTATGTTTTGTGAGAGAATATGTGGGTCTTAAAAGACCAAAGGAAATTTTTACCTTAGGAAAAGATAAGATTTATTTCAAGAACATTAACATTATAATAAATTTTAAACATGTTTTTAAATATACTCACTGAACTCTTAATCACATCTGTACATGTAATGATGATGCCAATATTTTGTAACTTATTATAAAAATAAATTTCTTCAGAGATCTGGTTACAGAGTAACCATTGACAACCAAAGTTTCATCCTGTTGGGTTTATTGCATCAGTTTGGGAAGAAAATTTTTCCAGGCAATCATGTCTCAAATGCACTTGCTAATTAATCTATTAATATTAAAGGCAAACAGTTGCAAATCCTGCAGGATAATTTTACCCCTTGTGCATTCTCTCTAGAGTAGATCCATTATTCTGCTGCAATTAAGATCTCTGAGTTTTTTCCATGATTTATTGATAGTAATTTGTAATGTTGGTGCCCCAATGAAATGTACATATAGTAAAGATATTGCTAGGTTTCAGAATTTTATTCCAAGATTAAGGAAAGAGAGAGGCTATGACAAACAGAGCCAGAACACTGTAATCATGTGTTATTACTTGCACCTTTAAAAATTAAGTGTGTTTAAGGTACTAATGACATGTGAGAGGAGCAGCATTGAAGTTTGTATGTGTGACACTTCACATGCCAGAATATGGCCAGTAGTCTTTTAACCATGCTTCTGCCAAAGACAAGAACTCCCACATGTTCCTATTACATCTCAGGTTTGAAAGTAATTTATAAATGTTTAGACAATGTGGAACAGGCAAGAAATTCATTAAGTTGTCCTTCAATAGATACACAGAGACAAGAGTTTCCATCTGGTACAGCCCAGTGGTTCTTACTGGAGTGAACTGATAGTGTATATGGTTTCTTTTGGCAAATAGTTCACTTTTTAGAAGTCTTCCTTTCAAGAATGGGGGGGGGGGGGGGGGGTGTGTGTGTGAAAAAGAGAACAAAAAATAATAGGAAGATCTCCCTGCTTCACCCATGTATTTATTATACCACTGACTCCATGAGAGTCCTGTATCTTAATTCCACAGTAAGAAGCTATTGCTAATGTATCTTTCCTGCTGGTTTTTATTGAGTTGAATGACTGAGGTGTCTGCACCAGGTATATTCTTCTTGTAACCACATATTCACAGGCAGAATTAGAATTATGTATTTTGTGGCTGAATTTGGAAGAAGGAAATTCCATGTAACTAGCTGAGAATAGTGATAATTTCTCACTTCCATGCTGATGGTACATGAGACAGACAATACCTATTTTTTATTACAGCTCCCCTCTCTGAGTGTGATGTTACTTGTTTTCATCACTGGCCTTCTTTGCCATCCCAGTATCAGGCCCTGAACATGATTTAAAAGAATATTGAAAACTTACTTTATTTAAAACTAAGCTAAATAATATTATTTAAAATAACTTAAAAGCCTAAAACTTGATTTACCTAGAGTTAAAATGACAGAATAAGGAGCCATACCTAGCAACAATACTCACAAAAATTTCATTAATCTTCTTTCTTATACACTTTGCTCGATTGATAGTTGCTATGATCACCTATAAATGCCATAATTTCATTACTATATCAGAGTACACAAATAAAATGAACATCAACATACACCGAGCTTTTTAGATGTTTTAAATTTTTTTGAAACCTACATTCCTCCTGCAATTCTAAGCAGTTACATGCAATAGGATTAAAGATAAGATAGATTTTTCTTGTGATGATATCCTGAATCAAAGCTTTAGAGAACACTATGTGTTACAGGAGACATGAAAAAGATGTGATAGTTGGCAACACTGGTTTTGTTTCATTACCATCACATCCGAATGCAGGGAAGCTGCTCCCAGCACTGCTAACATTTACTCCTCTGGAAATCTCCCAGACCTCCATCCTTCTCCAGGCTGCAAAGAAGGGAGAAGGTATCTGGAAGCAGTGATGAAAGCTGGCTGTTAAAAAGCGTGCTCTGAGCAGAGATTTGTTTTGAGTCAGGTGGCAAAATATCTGTCTGCGAGCGAGACGGGCTTGTGAGGCGTCTGTGGGCAGAGCTCACTCAGGTGCTGGCAGGTTGCAGATTCTCCACCAGCTGGTCTGAAGGCTCTCCCGAGCCCGTGGAGGAGACAAGCTCCTCCTCTCCAACCAGCAGCTTTCAGTTTTATGGGGAGTGAGTAACAAGAGTGCATGTACTGCTTTTCCCCAGAAGCCTCTTCTTTTGGCTTAGACTGAGCACTCTCATACTTCTCCACAGTGTATGGCTCAGATCTTCCCTCTAATCTGGTTTTACAATATTGTGGTGTAATGTCACTGTTGTCTGGCAGTTTGTCTGGCCCTCTAAGCCACTCAGGATGCCATTGTACAAGACAACCATAATGCATTTCCACTTCAGACCAGAGGTCTGGCTCGAAAATGCAAACACCTCCTCCACCACACCCCTCAATGCGCAATGGGATACACACTAGAGGTATTCCCTAGCAACAAAGTTCAAGGAAAAATCCTCTCATTTAGAGTTTAGAATAGGAAAACACAGAAAATAAAAAAACTGTGCACTGGCTGTGAAATAAGTGTTTATTATATAATTAAATATAATTGAACTTTTTAGGCTTCTGTATGTCTACAGCCATCTCACCAGAGGAAGGAAATTTTGGAGAGGTAGCTGGAGGCTGTACCACTGGGGATTTTCTCCTATAGTAGTGATGACTGGAATATGTATGAGTTTATTTCAGGGACTACACACTGATTTAGCAGAGCTTTAGGTTCCCTAGGGAGTAATCAGTGGTGAGGGTGCATAGGAATGTGATTATGGGGACCTCAACATGCCATATGTTCTACAGGCTCAAAATATGGGAAAATGATTTCCTAATTGGTAACACATAACTGAAACAGCTGCTGTTTTAGAAGGAGCAAATCCATCACCTAGGATTCCCAAGAGGAGTTAAATCATCACTTGATACATCAAAGTCTGGGATTAACTTTTCCCTGTGAGGCAGAGTTTAACTGCTTCTGTATTTGATCCAGATACTTGATGGTCTTTGTAAATTGAACAAAGGCCTTGCATGCCAAAATTAAATAGTGATTCGATCTAAAGAAAATTGGGATTTTCCAACCATCTCAAAGGAGACTTTGCGAAAAGTAGAAATCTTTCAAGAGGAAATACACTTGAAATACCTTGAAAGATAATTGTTTGGATATGTGGGACATGCAAACTAGTTGTCCAGCTTAAAAGAAAGCTTTCTTGAAATAAGAGTACAAGAGTAAGTTGTCACTGTCAAGAGAGGAAACCACTATTATTTCTAAAATATCAAAATACCTATAGAAGACTACCTCTGGCTTAGTTTTGCTTAACGTATGCAAGACACATGCTAGTCAAAACCCCAGCAATCTCTTTGAAGTGTTCCTCAGATACTATTTCTGTCTTCTACAGCATTCAACCTTCTGCACTGATCAGTGAACAACTTCAGACTGTGGTCACACCCTATGAAACCCAGATAAGCAAGTAACAAGGAACCAGTTCTCAGAACACCTTTTTTCCCATTCACTTTCTAGGAAACCTTGATCATTTTCCTCATTGAAGACCAGTCCAAAATAATCAATACACCTTTATAAGAAATTGAAATACCTAATACTGAATTAAGAGCAGCTTGTAATACATCTCAACAGCTGTATTGCTTAAGACATCAATTAACTCAAGATTTCTTTTGCACGCTCAGTCAAGAGACCTAATTTTGGAGCTCTTGATTCTTTAATATTCCTGAAAAAGTCTTCTTTGCACAAGAAGATTTCCATTCTAGTGATCTTTTCACTTCCAGGCCCCATTCAAAAAAAAAAAAAGAAAAGAAAAAAAAACACACAAAAAAACCCCCAAACAAACAACAACAACAAAAAAACAAACAAACAAAACAAAACAAAAAAAAAAAAACCAAAAAAACCCAAAAAAACAAAAAAACCAACCACAAAACAAAACAAAAAAAAAACCCCAAAAAACGAAGAAGAAGTTCTGGTGGCAGATGATCCTCATTTTATTGGGAACTTTGCTTTACGTCTATATGAAATCTCTTTCTATGATAGCGAAGGCAAATTATTTGAAACCAATGGAATACAACATCAGTGGGTAACCTTAAAGAAGGGGACTCTAGGCATCAAGAGATGAAAGATATTCTTCTCTTAGGACAATTATCTTGTTTTCTCAGTTTTGGAAGGCTAGATGCCAAGAAAGCCTGCAACTGTCACACAAAGTAGAGAACTAGACAGTGATGAACAACTCTCTAAGCTGCCACCACTCTGGATTTAAGAAAGCTTTAGAGAATCCAGGGGGTATTAGACAGACCATAAAGAAGAAAAACTGGAAGAAGAAGGCAAATCAGGGTTGAGGGATTCTGAGATTTACTGTAATAGACACAAATATGTATTATATAATATACCTATAGGAATCAAAAGCAAATTTCATGGGCCAGAATTGATGCACTGGAAGGAAGGGAAAAGGATTTGAGATTTTGTCTTACAGTGACTGAGCGGGGAATGGGGAGCCCATACAGCCCAGAGTATTGATTGATCAAGTGCTAGGGAGATTAATTGGAAGAACAGAAAGCCACAGAGGAAAAATCTTTCTGGAATTAAAGAAGAAAGCTAATTTTTGGTCCAGAAAAAAGAAAGAGGTTCAAGGGGATGCAAATAGTAGCTCTGAGACTAGTTCAGACATAGGTTTCTGGAAGCAACAGAGGAAGAACCTATGCATGAGAATGAAGAGAGCAAAACAGAGATGAAAAGGAGATCTCAGAGCAAATTAATTTTAAGGATTTCAAGAAGCTCAGAGACAAAGTGGAAAAGGGATACAAAATGATGATTGGGGAAAGCTTGCTTTATATTTACTTGGAGCAGTGGTGCCAAAAGCTGAACAGACAGCAGGAGGTGAGGAACTGAAGAAGTGATTTTATGGCTTACAGGAGCAAGTAGCCAGAGGGGGAAATAGTCTTAATTGATGCAAGGTCTTCTAGTTTATTCAGAAAATTCAGAAAAAAATTACAATATTTTTCCTGTTAATTACTAGGGACAATTCTTGAAATGCAACAGCTTGTTTTAAAGAGCATATGGTAGGGGGTGCTAGGCAAATGCAGCAGACAATGTGTTACCGAAAGGAGAAAATCTCTTTTACATAAGGAGACATATGTAATCCAAATTTATCCACACCATACCATCAAAAAGGGTATTTTAAATCATGCAGTCTATAACACTAATATTCAGACTGCAATTACTCACTAAGGTATGTGCAATCAGTACTTTCAGACATTACTCTAAGAGGCAGCTTGAATCTTAGATGTATAGAAAAAATATAATGGAATGGTAGTTAGGAGTTTGTATGATAAGTGATGTGCTAACCCAGCCTGATCACATGCTAAGGCAAATAACAGGTCCTGTTGTCTGGAAGCTTCTTGAAACTCTGCAACCACAGGATTTACCTCTTTTTACATGAATATAATTTTTCTGCCTTCTTCAAACACTTTTTGAATATGTGCTTGTAAGTTAAATTTATTTTTTAGCAATGTTCTCTTTATGGCATTACGTTTTTATACCTCTGCAACAACATGGTTCTCTTCTTGTCTCATTGCCACCTTTTGTCAGCTGCCTTCCAGTTTTATATTCTCTGGCACAGTGTGAAGAAGTTTGTGATCTACCTTCTCTTATATCCACCCAAATACTTTTGTAGATGAGCCACAGAGGAGAAAACTAGAAGCACTCTGCCCTTCATCATAAAATTACCTCTGTTTAAAAGAAAATCTTGTGTTCCTATGATAAAGTCACAAACAAACCATGTCACAGAATGGATCTTATTAAAAACAGAAACTAATTATGAAAGGCCATCTTTGGAGCATCAGTGTGCAGGATAGAGACCTGAAGGATGATATGAGGGACAGTGGCTGGCAGCAGGAATTGTGTGAGAGGATGGAGTCCCACAGTGCGATCTGCTCTGGGAGCAGACATTTGAACAGCCAGCTGTGTGGGTTGGGTAAGGTCTGGTGTCCATATGAGCCCTGGGTTGGTCGGGACAATCGAAGGGTGCCAGGGCTCTGGGATAGGATAGGGTGAGTGGTCTGGCAGAGCCTGCAGCTCAGGGGGCTCTGTGCTGGCAACAGGTGCTGGTAGTGCCACCTCTGGGGAAAAGGGGCTTCCATGGCAGCCTCTGTGTTCAAGTGACCATCTGGATTCATGCTGTTTGGGACATCCTCAATGCTTTGTGCAGGTTTCCAAGGTGGAGTTGGGATGAAGAGCACAGTCCCAACTTCATGCTCTGGTTCTGCTGGGGACCCACAAACCTGTGAGCAGCTCTCTGCAGGCAGCTGGGAAACCAGCCCACAGGCTGCATGGCAAAGACAGTGCCATGCACTTAAACCTGAAGTGGATTTTGATGAGCAATTTGTTTCTATAAAATGAGAATGGATGACTAATATTTTGTGGTTTAAGATAAGATCTAAACAGAACCTGAAATAACTTCAAAAAGACGGTAAATCCTATGTAGCCTAAAGAAAATATGTCCTTCCCAGTTTTGAAAGTCTCCTTCAGTTGTAGCAGATACTGTGATGCCTCACCATGAGAGTGAGCACTGATGTTGCCAATTTGGCCATCATGTCCTCCTGATTGCACTGTTTCTGCTAAAGGAGCTAGCAATACGTACAGTTGCTTGTAAAGAAGAACAGATTTATAAAAATGCAAAGTGTTTGTGGAGGTGAAACACATATACTAAGTTAGCAGTTCAATATCCATGCACTATTGACTTAGTTGAGTGGTTCCAACAGCTCTTTATTTTATACAAGGGCTAATTTGTATAGAAATATCTACTGACAGATTAAGACCAACTCTGGAGATGCCATAACCACAAACAAAAAAAAAATAATTCACTTCTTGGCACATCTTTTTCCTGCAGGATCTTGTGGTACAAAGTGCTTTTCCTCTGTGAGTGGCAGTTTCCATACCAACCTTGCTCTCTTAAGCACTCTTTTATAGAGCTGAGATGAAAAGACTGGAGTTGAACCTGACAGCTACTGCACCCTGTGCTCTCTACAATTGTAGGTTTGCAGCCTTGTGGAGGTGCTCACCAGAGTGCACTACATCAGGAGCACCACACCTCCACTAAACCCAGCACCAGGTTAGGTATCTACATTAGTCACAGGGAGAACTAGATATGGAGGAATGGAAATCACTACTGAATGAGGGGACACCTTATAATAGTCAATAGGAAGTGCTAAAAAGGGAAGAGTGTTTCTTCCAGACTTAGACATCTGTTCCTTCTCTGGCCTCAGACTCGAAAAACATATGTGAGATTCACAGACCAACACTGTCACTTAAATCATTCCTTTGGGCACAGACGACCAGCTCCCTTTGTTTCTTTAAAAAACATAGTCGGTGGCAAGATAATTTTATCAGCTAGTCTGGTGTTCAGATCTGAGTCTTTTCCAGCATGAGGCAGATCAAGCTCATCTCCCAGCAGACAGATCTGTGTGGCACACTGCGATGAGCCTCCTGTCTGCTACACATTCCCTACTGTGCAAAAACAGTGGGAAAAATTTTAGGGTCAGAAGGAGTGACAGTAGGAGAAAGCATGATGCTGTAAATCTGAAAAGATAGTATTCAGCTAAGACAGAGGGCCTTACTTCAGGCCTTGCTCAAACACATGAGTAAAAACGTGCATTAAATAGTATTAAACAGTTGCCATACAATCACACACCACGAAAGAAATTATAGATCAAGAAATTAAGTGATCAAGAACTAAACCCCAGCTATCTTCCTGAAATGCAAATGCTATAAACATCTGGTACCTCTACATCCCTGTTTCTGAGCAGACGACATATCACTGAAGCTTCTTTTATTTTGTTTGCTACTCCCTCTCTTACCTCTGATCATGCCTCACATCAAAGCTATCTTTGCAGTTTTCCCTTTGCAGCCCATTTCTAGCCCTTCTCCAGGCAGAGCTCTAGGCTTTCTCTGTCTTTCAACCTTACCTTTTGTTCATTTGTGGGTGATTAAGCTCCTTTCCATATCTGCACCTTGTTCTCAGTGATAGTTTCTTTGTATTTTAGCTTTGGCATCATGACTCTGGAAAGATGTTTTCTCACTGTCTTGCTGCTAATTAAAGCTAGCTTGCTGAAGGTTCTGATCCACGGTCCCAGGAGATTCCTTACCCTTTCATTTGGCACACAGTTATTTTCCAGGTGATTAGTTTGGGTATTTTTAAGTAGTTTTAAAAATTATGTTTGCTAGGTACACTGCATTAAATTCTCCCATCAAAGTAATTCTCTTTATATTTTTAAGAGGAAGTAATTATTAATCATTCTAGTCAAATTATTCATTGTAATTTTGAATTTGTCTGCCACTTTGAAAATAAACTGTTTGTTTTGCTATTACATATGTTTTAGAACTGCATTACTTCACACCCAGCTGTAAGCCTGTGTAAAAATCCCAGAAACAGAAATCTGTAGGCAGATGTTGCACTTCAACATCCATTCTCACACTCAGCTCAGAAAATCTTGTGTGCAGATTTCACTTTCCTCGAGGTGATCCAGTTCCTAACCATTGACTTGGCATCAGCAATCACATCAGGGCAGCAAGGCAGAGTACATGCATCCTTTGAACTGACTCCATGGATCATTGATCCCAACAGTCGCTGAAGGCAACAGGTGGCTAGACAGTATTAAAGGAATAGGTTTATTGATTCTATTCCTTAAATAAAACATTATGAAGAAAAGACTATCACAAAAGATCTGCAGATTATTCAGCAGGTTTCTGGTGTGCATGTCTCTCTTGATATAAAATATGCATGGTACAAATGCCCTGGGAGTCTGCTGCTTGTCAGGGTTGTGTCACACAAGCGCAGCAAGCCAAGCAAAGGGAGGATGTTGTGTGAATAGCATGTTTACATGGATAGGTGACTGACCACAAGTGCTGAGTTCACTCACTTTATGCCTGTTAAAAATCAAACCTTTCATCTATATTTGACATTTAGTACAGGCTAAATCTTTCTGTATATTTACACCGCTTTTGTTTTTCCAGCCATCTCAATTTTCACTGACTATCCAGGCTCTCCCATGCCATTTCAGGGCAAAATTACACAAGCCAATCATAATTTAAAGCTGATTGTGCTCTGGAAAGAAAACTCATCCAGTTAGGGATGGCCACAAGATGATTTTAGAACCTGTTTAGATCTCTGCACAGCTGAGTGGGGCTCCCAGGCTGTGAGATGTTGGAGCCCAGTTGTTTGGCTTGGGAGGGTCTGGAGGCACATGGATGATGTAGTTGCCTGTCCAGCTCTTTGGATGAAGCACAGAGGGTCTGCTGAAATTACTTCACAACAGCAACAGCTGGCCTGCTGTCTCCCTGAGCATTCCAAAAGCCAGGGTAAGGGTTGAGGCTTACTGCTGGCGTGTGTTCCAGCACAGCCTGCCTACCCCGGCCAGAGTGCAATGCCTCTGTGGGGCTGCACTGCTCCCCAAGGTAGCCAGGAGCTCCCCAAGCCACCGGTGCAGCTCACATCCCAGTTGTGTCAGGAATCACACGTTGACACAGGTTGTGGGAATGCTTCCCTCAGCTTGGTGGCCCCACTTGCAAAAATATTTTTGGGACTGGTACTGACTGATAAAAATATGCACTATAGTCTATGCCAAGGCAGTGGTAAATTTGCTATAGCAACATAGTATGTCTGATGGGTATGTTATTCTGAAGCCTCAGCTGTGGGCCAGGACTCCTTCACACTAGATACTGTACAATCCCAGACTGAAAACTGTCACTGTGAATTTGCTTTTTAAAGTAGGTGATTTGATGAATGATGATAGCCTCAGTACTGGTTTCAGAGTACAAATCCTGATATTTTTATCTTCTGTTGTTTGCTAAACATCCAAGTAAACTTTCAAGTTTCAAAGCAATGTGCTTTCTCACAAAATATTTTGAGTGTTTTCTGACTTCCCTTTTAACTCTGCCCTTGAGGTACCCTAACAAAGCCCTGACAAAAAAGAACTTCAGGACATTGTAGAAATCCTTAGTCATTGCAGAACATTGATATTTGCAAAGATGTTTTACATGGAATAAGACACATTCACATTTACAAAATGGTTATTTCCAGCCTATTCATATATTACACTGTGCTTTCTCTCCTATAGTGGAAGAGCCAAAATATATCTTCACACGAGATCATTGTAGGCTAAGGATGACAGAAAAAGTGCAGTGAGAAACAAGGGGGTGCAAAGCAACCCCATGGGGGTTGCAGCTGCCTCCTGCTGTGACAAAATGTCTCCAGAGATACCAAAGGAAACTATTTCATAAATGGGCCCTCTTGGAGCATTAAAATCTAATCACATTGGCACAAGAAAGCAAATAATTCTAAAGGAAAAGGTGGTTTTCATATGGTATGGTTATATCATGATGTGCATGATCTGTTTTTTAATGCTCAAAATAGTTTTCTTATTTAGGCTGCTTGTTTCTGATTAAATCTTGTTTCCAGGTGGCAGTGTAAGTAAACAGCTGTAAGCTGAGGTTTATTTCCTGATGCTGGGATGTAGGAAAGGCTCCAGACTTACAGTGTGCAGCTTCTAGATAATGCAGAGTAGATGCCGTTCCATTTGGCGTAATTTTAAAATATCAGATTAATCCTGATTATTTAACTTTAACTTTTATGCTTACCTAACGAACCTGAACATGATACATGCACCTTCAACAGCTATTTACTCATGGGCTGAATTTTGTCTTTAAAAGGCCTAGTAATGTGAAAAAGATTGGTACAACAAATTTTTATCCAATTTGACAAATACGCTTCTCTGTGTTAATTCTATAATGATATTAGATAGAACATGAATGGTTATATGAATAAATGTACCTGATTCCAACGGAATTTGTTTCATTGCATTCACATGTTTTGTTTAGCATTTTTATGAAACCATATGAAAAATGAAGGCTCAAACTATGTTGCATCACTTCTTAGTGATTAATTACAGCATAAACACCATGATTCTTCTATGCTGAAATAGAAAAAAAAAAAAAACAAACCTCAGAGACATGTTTAATCATTTGGCTCTAATAGTGCTGTGTTTATTCATTCCTTTTTGGTCTATTAGAGAGTAAATTTGATTCACTTACTTTGATTGGCTTAATTGTACCAGATACAGAAGCAGTACAAATAAACTGTAATAAATCCAGCAGATGTTTAACCTGCTCAACAAAGATCTTTAACAGTCAATTCCAATAGCAATTTACACTCAGCAGTTTAACCAGACCCTAAGGAAGTTGATCTGATTTTTCTGAAAATCAGATATTTTATTTCTGTGTCGTTGAGACAAGACAGGTGTACTATATTTTCAAGTCTGGATTATTTTATAAATATTTTTGTGATCTTGTTCTTCTCTGTGCTGGGCAATCCTGGCAAGAGGATTATAGGAGCTGGTGTTAAAGTAAATCCTATGGCTTCTGCTCAAGGTAAAAACACTAAAGGTCACTAGCAGAGAAACAAACAATTTCAGAATAAAATTATAAAATAATTATTTTAATGTCTTTGATTTTAAAATCTAATGCATAATGCACTAAACCACAAGGTTCATCAGATCACAATTTAAATTGCTATGACATTTAAATATGCTATTTAATATGTGCATGAGAAATTCTAATACTAAATATTGTATCTTAGTCAAATTGGTCTTTCACGTGGCATTGCAAAACCATCTGTATCTATAGAACTAAAATGGACAAAATACATTAGCAAACCAGTTCATGATGGAGTTCGTTATGCCCCAACAAACCCCACCAAGAAATAAAGTAGCCTATTAACACAGAAAAATGTCAGTTATTTTAATTGCAACAGGAGGTGAAAGGAATCTTCTCTGAGTGTGAAATTACTGTGAAGCCATCCATTGATCCCTCTATTTAATCAGTCTCTTGAGAACACCAGGAAGATGGAAGAGTATCTGATTAGTGTAGAAGTGTCAGCCTGGGATTAGCTTTAGGCATCCGGCTTTTATATTGAGGGCTTTCCCCTCTCCTCTCACAGTCCTGGACCTCTAGCTGGATTTACCACTTGCCCCACTGAAGCAGGGTTCCCCTCTCTCTACAATGCCAATGGAAAAAAGCAGAGGATGCCCAAACTTTTTGGTTAGGTTTTCTGACCAAAGACTCAGCAAATGACACACCAGGTCACAGACAGTGAAGGGAACAAAACCAAAGCACCAGAATCAGTTACTCCAAAGCCATCCAAGGAGGCCAAGCACTCTCCCTGGGATGAAACCCACAGAGGTGGGTCAAGGAGAGATCCTTCCCTCCCCAGCCAGCTCCAGCAAACCATGGGCTGACTGCGTGCCCAGGGGCGTGGGACTTTTTTTGGACTGTACAGGGGAAGAACTGTGCAAAACCTATGGGACATTTTGAAGGGATTTAGTGTGAAATGTCCTATGGGGCATTCAGGGAAAGAACCAAAGTTGGGAAAGGTGTCCAGGTGACTCAAATTCTGGGTGAAATAGGGAAGAGGCCCACAGATACCAAGTGCATCCCTCAGTTGTCTGCAAGAAAATCACAACATGACCGTTTGGGCCGAGCCTGCTGCTCATGCAGGTGCCTATTAATATGAGGAAGATAGATTTCTTCTTCCTCTGTTGTAAAACGTTTTACTTCTCCAGCCAGCAGCAGAAGATGATGCTCAGCAAACCATTGAATATACACCCAAACTGAAAACAAACCATTTGCAAACAAGATATAACCTGGAACAGGTTCTGAGTACTTTGCATATGGAACAAATCTGTCAAAATCAAATTCTGTTCATAGATAATTTGTGAATAGCAGAAAAAGCTAAAACAGCAAAATAAATGTTTGATCTGCATAGTTTATGCTGTTCTGTCAACATCTGAATTATCAACCAGAACACCTACTCAGATTCTTCAATGTCAGATCCAAATTTACTGTCTCCAAAACAAGTCTGATCTGTTCAGAGGAGGCTGAGGTGAGCTGATCAGTGCTAGACATGTATATGCCTTCTATTAGCACTACAATGGATGGACATCTATAGGAGAAAACTCTTCCCTATAGCTTAGTTTTCTGTTTTAAACCAAACTAAACTATGCCATGTCTGATTTTTCTTTTTTATGTGTATGTGTGCATGTGTGCATTACATTACACTTGATTATCGTGAAATGAGGATTTTCAAAGCATTTGAATTATTCACCACCCACATTATTTTGTATTTTATTCAGTTTACCATGAAAATTGCCAGTGAATTAAACCACAATCACTAAAAATGTTCGCCTTGTATTATTGATTTTTAAAAAGTGTTTGCAAATAAAATCTATAGTTGGAACATAAAACTTCTCACTAGAGCCCTGAATCTGTTAATATTGAATTAGACATCTTACTCTCAGATTTCATCCTTGCTGCAAACCCCATCAATTTAAAAAGAAGGAGCCCTTTATGAAAACAGTATTCCTACCCCAGCAGAGCAATACAGGAAGCTGTGATCAGATCTGACAGTTGGTTTACTCTTAACATTTGATCACAAAATTTCCGTGCCATCTGTGGGAAGCCTCACAGGCAAATGTGTCATCACATCTAATAATGAAAAGAAGAAACAGACAGAACGTGCTGTAGAAACAGTGCTTTAATTAACCCCCGAACAATGCTTTGAAGAATTTGCAGAGGAAAAGTCCTGTGTGGACAGGTTGCAAAGGAGAATGCCACAACAGCAAAAGAGTGTTTTACCTTGGGTACAACATAGATTTATTAAGAAAACCTTCTAAGTGAAGAACGAGGGGATTGCATGCCTTGCAGGCCTCTGAATTTAGTGAAGGCAGGCAATGCTGGTAGCAACTGGCTGCTTTGCCTGTGACAAGGGCAGTGCCAGCTGTGCTCCCAGCCTGTCTGCCCAGGGCCACTGAGTGCACTGACCACATGGGATGAGGGTGCAGGAGACTTGAGAAGTTTAATAGTTATGTTTAGGAGATAAAAAAGCTGTGTCTGATTTTTACTCTGAATGGGGATCTCCAGCCACAAAGAAATGAATGGAAATAGGTGCACAGCAGCATCCCCTGGTGTCAGTCAGGGTGAGGTATGATGTGGGGAAAGTACTGGGGGATGAAATCCCAAGATGATTGAAGCACGTGAAGCTGCTCTGAAGGACTGGCTTGTGCTGATGGGTAGAATATAGGTGCACTTTAGAGAACAGGTTGCTCCTGCACACGTCATGACACTCCTGGTGTATGTCTTAGCAAAGAAATGGTGCTATGCTTTTCTATCCTGACTGCATGCCCTGCTTCCTGGTTATTCTGGGCTGAGCACCACTGTGATGGCTTGCCATGCTGCTTCAAAGAGATGCAAACCTCTCATTATTGAGGTCAGCCTGAGGAACAGGACATGGTTACTCTGTCTGTTGTGCTAAATGCCACCCAACGACCGGCAGGAGGGAAATCCCATAGGGGCAGCTGGGTGTTCATAGTGGCAGGGTGGGTGTTCATACAGTGGAGCCCACTTGGACAATGTTTGGATGTCTGGTGAAAACAAGTCATACAGGATCGTTCTTATCTGCAAGCCAGCACCCTGTTTCAGTACATACTTGAGGTACCAGACTGTCCCTGAGCCTTCCCAGGTGCTTCCTCTTTTACATCTAGTCTCAAGTTCTGCTGCACCAATGTTTTGAGGAAATAACGTTGTGAGACTATTATTACTTTCCTTATGTTTTTCAAGCACTTTATTTTTTCTCTGCCGTTGTCAGGCTGGTCATCCTCCCCAGGTGTGATCTAAAGAGGAGACACCCAGTGGTCCCTCACAGAGATTCCAGGCAGTGAGTTGTCAGAATTTGATCTCTGACAGGAAATAAAGTTTGTTTTGGATTTTATTTGCAGTCCACATCCATCTGCAACAGCAAGCCAGGGTTGGCTTTGGGCGCTTTGTGGAAGCACCCATGAGTTGTCTGCTCAATGCCAGCTCAGCACAGCCCTGCCAGTGACATGAAGGTTTGGCAGCTGGAGCAACCAGTGTGCTGAGACCTTCCCCCACCAGCAGCAGGATGGACATGGCTCAGGCTGCCCCTTACCAGGGGCAGGCAGACTTAGCTCACACTGCAGCTCAGGACTCATTGCTACCCAGCCCATTTAGCAATTCAGCACCTAAAGTAAAAAAGGAGGGTCTGTAGTGTGGCACAGAACTTTATGGAGAAAGGCAGCTGACTTCTCTCAGAGACATGGCAGGGCACATTTCCCATCCTGTCCAGCCTGTACCACTGAGAATGACACTGCAACACTCACAGCTAATGAAAAAATTAGCTTGTTCCTGTGTGACCAAGTGTGGCAGCACTATACCTGTGTGCAAAATTGGAATAATTTGCTATCCTTGAATGCCACCTATAGGTTAATGTTTTCTGAAATTATCCTGATAAAAACCATGGAAGACAAAGGTCAAAGTGTACTTTTGGATCAAAGTGCCAAATTTTTGTGTGCTTACTTTTATTTTTGTAAAGTCACTACTTGTCCTCAGGGCAGTTGCATCCATTGCTTGACCACAGTTCCTCTCTATGATTTTACAGATCTACTTGCTCATGGTCTTAATGGCTCATTTAATGAAATTATCATTTAAAGGCAAAACTTTTGCAGAAACACAACCTTATGGATTTATTTCTTATTGCACAAAACCCTTCAGTTACTGCACAATAGTGACACACAGCATCCTTTAGAAAGATGTCACAGGGTACTTTGCAACAAGTGAGTTTCAGATCATTAACAGGGAGGTCAGTAATTTACAGAGGCTGGGACTCTAGCCTTGCTTTCCAGTAAGAGATTTTTGAGCAGCATCCATTGACCCTTCACTTTACAGTGTCCTTTCTATTTATTTATATTTTCCTCATTAGAGCAGAAACTTATAATTTCTCAACTCTGTAAAAACAGAAGGTTCCTTTGGGACCCAGTTTTTTTGGGAAGTTTTTGATAACATAAATGAAACCATCTAGAGATGGTCAATTAGTTTCAAAGAGGATTTATCCGACAAGCTGCTGGACATGACCTACACTGTGCTCATGGCCTTCCCCTACGTACCACCTTTTGAGGAGGCACCCAGAGCACTGCAGGACCTCCTTGCCTTACTCCTGCTCTGGCTCAGTGATTCAGCTATAACAGCTTAAGAATGTTTTTTGTCCCACTCCTGATATATGCCAGCACGTATTTTGTAGCATATTTGGACAATGTTGCTATTTTAGCATTATGAGACAACCTAATGAAACTTCTTTTACAATAACCCCCCTGAAATGCTTGGGAAAAGACAAGGATTTTCTTGGGTTTTCTATTTTTTTTTAAACTTCTAAAAGATGTGGATGGATATTAATAAAAATATTTTCTTGCTTTTTACACCTGCAAATATGGAACGTATGGCTTTATAATTTAATAAGGAATGTTTCTTTTATTCACCTATAATATCTCCAAGACACTTACAATGAGATCAGTGAGGAAGGTGTTTGACATGAGCCATTGCATCTCTAGCTTTATATCAACTTAAATCAGCAATGCAGCAATGGAAGCATAATGCAGATCAAAAAATTCTTTTGGTGCAGAAGGTCCTGGGATCTAAGGTGTCTTGTATTATTAACATTGCTTTTTTATTTCTCAGCTCAAGCTATTTGCCTATCAATTCCAAATGTCTTTTAACTGTGCTATTAAAGATACCAAATGCCTTTGTTTGAATAGACGTTTGGGCTATTAAATTGCTGCGGTATTTCATTTTTTATCACATGTGCTAAAAAGTACTGTACAAGCATCTGTCCACATTATCAGGCTCAGCTGCACATTTGCTCTCATGGAGTCAAGAGAAGGCAGTATTTTCCTGATGACATTCCTAGAGCCATTTAATTGTTTTTCCTCTGTTAAGAGTCTCTCCCAGGAGGTGTAAACAACTTGCAGAGAGAAAAAAAAAAGCACTCAAGGCACCTTCCAAGATGACAAAGCACAAAAAGTTAGGAGAGACGTGACTTTTCCTTATCTTTTACTCATTTCAGTATTTGCAGTGTTCCTTAGTGAGGCCTCCGAAGCAATGAGTCAGGAAGTAAAATTCTTAAAATAATCTAGAAATGTTCAGAAGAAATGTACGTTTTGCAAAATCCTAGGCTGTGCCATCTCCAGCAATTTCTCTAATGACTGTTCTACTGGATAAGAGAGCAATACTTTCCATCAGCCTCCTCCTTGAAAGTGTTGCTCCCCGAAATACCCATCCTCAGCAACAGAGAGTTTGGGCAGGCTTTACCTCTCCCATTCATGATGGTGTATTTCTCACCTGATGGGCTTTTTGAAGCTGCAATCCATTTATTTAGGGACAACTTCACTGAGGGGTCCAGTGTAAGGCTGGTGAGCAGCCATGGTATCAGTGGTCCCTGCTGTCCAGATATCATCTCCTTCACAACAGAGCCTTCCCAGGAGGGGACAAAGAAGAGAACAAAGCCGTATCATGGAGGGGCTTTACTGCAAGCACTGCCTGTGCCTGGCCACATAACCCATTTTCAAATACATACATACAGAGAAGCTTCTCCTGAGCCAGGAACAAGCTTAGCTTTGTCACCTCTGCGAGATCATGGGTGCAATTAGGACTCTGCGAGTGTGTGACCTGGTAAACTGGATGTTGAGATAAGGTAACGCTCTCTCATCCATTTCTGTCAACGAAGGCAGGTTTTGGCATGGCTAATGACAAAATTCTTCCCTTTGAACAAAACAGTGCATTTTTATGATTCTGGTGCTGGCTGTGATTCAGCTTTTCTATATGTCAGTTGCCAGCAGCTTCCTCAGATGAATCAGTTTCTGTTCCCTAAACTGAGGCAGACAGATGTTAGCAAAATACCTGTGCAGTACTTAATTCCAAATACTATGAAGAGAACTTTCTTGGATTTACACTCTATCTAGAGGACTGGTTGAGGCTGAGCAAACAAAAAATTGCCTTGGAAACAAAAGGATCAGAAGGCATCCCCTTGTTCCAGCTTGGACAGAAGCCTTTGGCACACTCACATAAACTATATTTCACATGTTCTTCAGTATCTGTGGGATTTCAATTTTTTTCCCTACATGATTCTAAAAATGTTAAGATTCCAAATGCTCTTTCCACAGAAAACTCTAGCATTGCCTTTTGGCCAGAAGGTGATCATAGAGCTTTTTGACTCACTTCTAGCACAAATAGTAAACAAAGCTTATTCAGCATTGAGCATCCGTCTATGTTGACAGATTTTGCAAAAATCCCATCAAGAGTGGAATCCCACCAAAATGAGACTGTGCCAAGCTAACAGAGCACGTTGCAGAGGCCAGCATCTGCAAGTCCTCTTCCTATTGCTATCAGATACGGAAAGCCTTGGTGCAAGGTATTATATTTAGAAAAGTATCTTGGGTTTTCCACATAAACATACTGCTCTGGAACTGATAGCTGGAGCAAAGAAGGAAATATGCACTGATTTTTTTTTTTTTTTTATTAACCTTCCAGGGAATCATTCATGAGAAAGCATAAATAATTCTACAGGAGGAACCTGAAAAAAATGACAGCAGTATTAACTTGCACACTACCTCAGGGGTTGTTCTTCACTACCATTAGCCTGAAATGGAAATATTTTGGGAATGATTACCTGGTCTCCTAGATTTACTTTTAATGACAAAGACAGCTAAAGCCCAAGAAAAGCAATGGCTCTTTTAGGAACAGGAAAAACATATGCAGAAACATTTGCTGTATATCAAATGCATGCCCATTTATAACAATAGTCTAGAATGCATGGATTACACTTTGTCTGTCCTTACAAAGAGTTCAGTGACTACTAAGGAAGCAATTATTCTTAAAATATCTTAAAGGACCAAAGGGCAAACAGATGGGTGATTCCAAGCAGGGTAGTCAAGAAGCTCCTGTGGTACAGCTGGTGTTTGCACTGCAATCACCTCCAGCTGAACTGCTCACTCCAGCTCCCTGCAGGGTCAGTGGAGAGGAAGGCGTGACGTCCAAAACACGCTTATGGCATGAGTCACCCAACCTCTTTTACAGTCCAAACTGGAGCATCAAAATTCAAGAATTGAAACAAGCTGCCGTGGGGAAGCGACTGAGACACCACCCCTGGAGATATTTAAAAGATGTGGCACTTAAGGACATGGTTTAGTGGTGAACTTGTCAGTGTTATGTTTATGGTTGGACAAGATGATCTTAGAAGCTTTTCCATCCTCAATGGTTCTCTGATTCTAATCTGAATTTCTCTTGCTGCAACAGCAATCACAACTCACTTCCATTTCTCTCCTCCAGCTGATTAAGCCCAGGTTTTAAACAGCTATGGGAGGCTGGGGTGCAGCTCCCACTCCATTCCTCAACCAGCACTGCCTGCATCTCCCTGGAGCAAGATGAGAAGCTCAGGCTCAGGTAGTGATGGGTAGCAGGTTTAACAGTGTCACTTGTCAATCATCCATCTGTCATTAAAGCTAAGCACATGCCTTACCCTGAGTGAAGAGCAGGGCAGCCTCTCCTCCCACACTGCTCTGAGGACATGTAAGAGCAGTGAGCACTGTGCTTAGATCCAGTGGACTTTGCATTCCCGTTCAGACATTAGGCAGGTATCACCGATAGTCTCAAAATTAACTTGCCACTAAACTGATATTTTGAAAAAATCCAAAGGTTTATCTATTAGGAGAAGTTTCAAAGAGAAAAAGGCAAATGAGGTGTAATGACAAAACACTGTTTCTAGTGGGACTTGAGTCAAAGCTCAGCTGTCATTGCCAGCAGTATGACTACGTGCACAAGGTAGGTAGTTTCAAAAATAAAATGATTTCACCAGAACAGATAAGTGTTGTTTTAAAAATGGCAGATACCATTTTAGCATTCATATGAGAAATGTTATAAATAGGTAGTTTTGAATATAAAGCATCCAAGCTACAAGAGAAGACAGACCCTGCTTTATCCTGCTGCTGCTGGGTTTATCGGTGCTGCTGCAGCTTTACCCAGAAGGAATCAGCCTTATCAAGGTTCTCTGACCTCAAGGAAGAACAGAAAGGATGTTGAAGATGATATAAGGATTGCCCATGGGACCTGCCTTCTCAGGGTCTCTTTAAATCATGATGGGTGATTCTCCTTTTTTTGTGTGTCTATCACATGATGTTTTCCATGAAGGGCTGTAGGTGGTCATTGGAGAAGATGTGGAAGAGGAGAGACACACAAACAGGAACAGACTGGGATGTTGTTCTGCACCTGGGCCAGCATTATTTCCTTGGATGGGACAGACAGATCCAGGCTTTCCTCAGCAACTCAGAAAAGTATAGGTAGACTTGTTTCTATACCTTTGTGCTTTCACTTTGTCTAAAAAGTTTTCTATTTGATGTGTTCCGTTTTTAGCATTACAGATTCCTCTCTTCCCTGTAAGGAATGTTATCTCAAAGCCTTGGTCCATTTGGGGCATGTCACAGGAGTAGTCTCTGCTTGTTACCATAAAATCCGTTGATTGACCTGTACATGAAACCATGCTATATATTTAGCGAAAATATATGAAAATTTATACAGTATAAAAACAATCACAGGAAAGTTGGCATAAGCTGGGCATCTCATGAGGGATTTCATTTTACCAAACTTTAATTTATTTTTTTTTTTTATTTGAGTACTGCAAGAAAGTTGAGTGCCAGGGATAAAATTAAATGAAAGAAGGCAGTGGCTTAGCACCCTGGGACATGGAGGACAAGAGGTGTTGCACATGGGAAAGCACATGATGAGAGATTCATGGTGTGCTGGAGTTTTGCAAAGTTTACCTGGCACAGCCAAGAAAATTCAAATGAGAGGGAATGGGCAGCAAGGAGTCAGTGGCATGAATCACAAGGGTGTAATGACTCAGGAACCACATTCATATTAACCAACTGGATAGACTGAATGGGAACAAAGCAAATCTCAGGGAGGCCAGATTCAATGACAGCACAATGTGAGTTCATGATTTGTAATTTTAATAATGCAAAATTCAGTAAATAAAATGTTAAAATAAGCAACTTAAATAATTCATTGCAACATTTACTATTTTAGGACTGTTATTTTATAGCATATTTGATTCAATTGTTCAGTGTCATTGTGTGTCCTTTCCTTGTAACCATGTCACAATTTAGACATTACAACAGTGTTTCATAATGGTCACCTAATTGTAAGGTGTTTCTGGGTTATTCAATAGAGCAGAATCCCATCTGTCACACTAGAACATCAGCTTTGAGCTACACTCTTGTTCACTGAGATTTTATTTTACCTCAGGTGGCGCATATTTCTAATCCTTGTCCTAAAGCAGTAAGTTTGTGGAGGTTTGAATACCATTTAGGACATCAATAGTTTGTGTCTTCAAAGCACTGTGTAAATATTAATCAATGTACACATACAGTAAATTCACCCAACAATACTTGTGTTAACTGCAGGAGTTAAAGCCAGAAGCTGCATGAAAATTTAGAGGTTATGCTGTGATTATCTTTGCTATATCTGTAAAAGCACTTGTAGGTGCTTTTGGTAGGCCTACCATTTTTGCATACAGAATATATATAACCCACATCAAAAGCTGTATTTTTTTTAAATAGTTGTCTGTGTTTGATGCTGCACAATGACTGATGCAGAATAAGAACAGGTAAAGTGTTAGTGGTGGGCAAACTGCAGGGCTGACAGCAGGCTTGTTAGCTTAGCACTCATCACAGGCAAAATTGTGGGAAAGACTGAACATGACATAAATATTATTATTAAAGCCAGGCTCAAGTACAATGTAAGGTGCAAATATAAGGAACACTGGCTACACACTTTAATGAAAACAATAGCATCCAATTTAAATGTAAATTTAAATGTTAGCATTTAACACTGAAATATTGCTAGTATTTTTGACAAGTTTAGTTAATAAAAAGTGACAGCTGACATAATACACTTAGATTTCCAAAGGTTCTTTCCCTTGATACAGTATGACATCCTTATTAAAAACATTTAACTGAACCACTGAAGCACAAGCTAAAAAAGATTTAAAACTGTCTATTTGGTGGATCTCAGAAAGAAATCATAGATGAGGTCTCTTTTGAGGCTCAAATGTATTCATCCTCTTTACTGAGGAGCAGAAGCCATCAAATTGCACCTACAAACTAGTAAGACCAAGGCTTAGGAGAAGACTAGCTAACTCAGTTTCTCATTAGCACAGAAAGGATCTCATGAAGGCCCTACATTTTTAGTAACATATTCAGATCTGCTCTCTTGCTCTTCTTCCTGTGGCATTTTCCCATCTGACCTATTCAGTTTTCACAGTACTTGGAGCAGAGTCTTCACTCCTGAGCTGGAACAAAATCTTCTTTTAGACAGTACCAGGCTTTCTGTCGAGTTGACTTTGGCTTATGTCCCCAGTGAGATATTCAAACAAACAAAATTCCACCAATTACTTCTACCTAAACAGTGGTGAATGCCAACCTCCCTGATGCCCCTGAGCACCCCTATGAAGAAAAACACTAGCCACAGATATTTGGGTGAGAAAAAAAACCTCCATGTATTACTTCTTCCCAGGGTAGCTTCCAGCCATAAAAGACAACAGTAGAACAGTACACTTTACACTGCAGAGCAAAACAGTTTGCAAACTCTGTGTGAGAACAGAAGATTTTGGTGTTACTGTGTAAAATTTCAGAACCAGGCCTTGTGCACATCTGTGTAAATTGATCTCCAGAGCCCTGATGATGGGTTAATAGCCTTGCACAAACTGAGATGACCAATGTAATGGACACAGAGAATTAAAATGTAATTAACATAACATCCATGATATATGTTTACATTAACTGCCAATCTGATTATTCCACTATATAACCAACAGGAAAAGTTGAGGGAGCCTGAGCATAAACAGAGATACTTTTATATGGACACCAGTAGGCATGAAAAGAAAATCAGAAAAGCAATGGTGATCGTGTAATGCTCTCTGAGCCTGTGGCACAGAAGCAAGAGGCTTGCAATTTATCATGCAGTTAAGAAGGCAGCAGGAACCCTACAATTCCTATTGTGAAGCTGCAGAATTGTCCTGTAGTCAGCAATTTACTCTGGACCATTTTATTAAAATGTCTTTTACTGCTTTGCAACATAACTTCTGGTTTAGACAAAAAGCTTGAATTTAAAGTGAAAAGAGTCTCTAGGCTGCTGTGGAGAGCTCTGTGAGCTCAAGAGGACAGATTGCTATTAGCACTCCAGCAGCTCCTCGCTGTGGGTAATCACATTATAATATACTTTCTTCTCCTATAGAGGCTGATGAATATATATATATATATATAAAACAGGTCCAAGATGCATGTTTCTACCATTTTTAAAGTCTGACTTCTTACTGTGGCAATAGCTTGTTTTCTATTTAACACTGGCAAGTTAAAAAAAAAAATTGTTAGAACATGGGCATCTTTCCCAGTCTCTTTAAACATACTGCCTTTATAGGAGGCATGAGGCTTTAGCTGCTCCCACTACAAACAGCATAAGGAGCTCACTCTGTCCTTTGTTGTATCAAGCTTGTTATGGCTTTCATTTGACAAGATTGTATATATGCAAACCCCAGAAAATGCAAATTGGTTTAGCTTGATCTGACATTTGTAAAACACCTCTATCTTGTTGGTTTGGAGTGTAGGGACAAAGTATCATGCAAATGGATACTCCAGTTCAAAACTCATGTAAATGTCATGGGATCTTTATTTGAAACACTCTTAGGGAAACTGTGAGGTCCCTAATCAGCTGTTACCAACTATTTAAAAATATCATAGGGTTTCAATGAAAATAAATAGAATTAATACATTGCAGTCTAGATCCGTAACTTCTTACGGCATAAAATATCACTTCAGTGATATTTGTTACCAAATTACCATCAAGAGATGGGTCTCAGAAGAGGACCTCCAGCCCTTTTGTCATTCTCAGTTATAATGGGACTTTACAGTAGTTTTGAGATCCAGCCCAATAATGCAGCACAATAGAAGAACACAAGGGTGGTGTTATCAAGGCAGACCACGGGTCTGTTGATCACTTGCACCCTGCTCCTATCTGTGGTCAACAGTGGAGGAATAGTAATGCAAGGGAAGCACACACTTCTATTTCCCCCAAGTTCAGTCCCTGACTCCGAAAAAAAACATTGTAGCTCAGAGACTTTCTAAACAAGAGCTGTCGCCTTTTTTTGAATGGATTCTGATGGGTCCTTTTCAGTTAATTTCATCTAATCATGTTTTTAAAGCCATTCAAACTCTTAGTATTCCCAGCATCCAGATTCAAGGGGCCACACAGACTACCTCCATAGAATGCAAAAACCATCACCTTAGTTTGTTTTGAACTTTCTGCCTGCTGTTAAAATTAGATGCCCCTTAGATCTTTTAACTGGATGTACCAAAGCCTCCATTCATTCCCCATTAACCCTTTCTGAGCTGCCCCTTATTCTGTAGATCTCACATGCCCTGAAACTGTCATATATTAAAGCATCTAGGTCTTCTTTGAAATAAACTTAGCTTGCAAACAGAAAACATTGTAAGCTTTAGCCTTCTAACAGGATAGGAGGAAATAATCATTATCTTCAGACATCAAAACAAAATGAACATTGGCCACAAAACACCTCAGTAATTTTTCTGTCTCACTCCAAGACAAAACTTTTATTCCAAAAGATCATATCCTAAGTGATCCAACACTGTCCTTTGTCCAAATTGTTTTCTGCAGCCATATGCAAACAGGCCAGTCATCACAGGGCATCATCCCATCTTACTGTCCTGTACACAAAATCCAGAGTATAAACGGTCTACACAGATCCATATGTATTATAATAACAAGGAGTTGTATAAAATGCTTTTCATGTTGAGGCAATGCTTTAGAGGTTTCTCTGAGTCTGTGCTTGCACAAATCAGTTGTGTTTGCTGGGATAGTGGAATAACTACCACACTTCACACCTCATCAAGCAGTATGGGAACTTCCAAAAGGAAAAAAGTCTTAAATCACACAAATCTTCAATTCATACTGACTCAGAAATATTTTATATTTCTATAATTTACAGAGGGAGGAAAATTAGGAAGTTTCTAAGCCTGCTCATTTATTTTCAGCCTATTTCAAAATTATTGCTGTCTTTTCAAGCCTGTCTCCTTTGAGTAACACAAGACTGTGATGTGCAATAACCAAGTATAACTTGAGAATGAATCAGTACAGCAATGAGTGCCATAGCTCAGGAGTTTCTCTCCAAATTGTCTGCAATGCCTTCAAACACCAATCTTTGCTTCTTCCCTGACCACAGCAACATCAGAGATGGATTTTCTGTTCAGCTCCCAATAGCCAGGAGGTGGAGTCGTGAGGCTTCAGCACGGCCCAGCCTATCTCATAGCCCACAGGTCTCTCCAGATAATCAGTCTATTAGAGATCTCTCTTCCGAAAATAAAAAAAAAAGTAAAAATATAAAGTTTGTAATGGATCATAGAGATGAAAAAGCCCCTGAGCCATCACATGCTTCTGAATTTGCTGCACAGACATATTTTGTGTGATTAGCAGAAGCCAGTACTTCTTGGGGGAAAACATTGTTGGGTAAATGGTTCAGAGAAAGGAAAACAATTTGAAATTGTCTGCAGCCAGCCTTGCTCAGACAATATGGATCTGAATTTCAATTCTCTGTAAACAAGCAGCACATCTCCGAGTGTGTCAGCAGTTTTAATGTCATGTCATCCAATCAACACAGGTTGTCTTCTGGGAATCAGAAAAAAATACTTTTGCATTTATGGGAGAGAAGGCATTTTGTCCCATTTTACTAATTCCTTCAATTAAATCATACTTCACTTAGTGTCTTGCTGATGATAAAGACCAGCATTCACTTTCTGGCACTGTTGAATTCCTCTTTCAACAACATAATGAGTTCACACATGCTTCCAGACTGCTATACAAAAAGAAGTAGCAAATCACTCTACAGAGAGTGACATTTCTTCTTCTGTGATGCAGTCTAAGTATACCACTGCTGAACACACTTTTTAAGGTGAACTGTCTTTTTGAAATCACAATTTGCTTGAAAATACTGATGCAGTTCTGCAGCTGCTGAAGTCTGTCAGAGATCCATTTAATTCAATGGAGACATGCTAATTTGAACTAAAGAGCTGACTCTCTGTGCCTACCCATATTAAATTATTATTCTATTAGACAGATCACAGATAATTATAATCCTGCATGCTTCTGTTTATTGACACTGTGTCTCTGGGAACACTCTCTTAAAGGAATTTAGCTAGTCATCTGCCATTCGTTTCAATTACAGAAACATAAATACAGACTACCAAATGAAAACCAAAAAAAAAACCCAACCCAGAAATAAAAGACATAAAACCACAGCAACTTCAAGAGAAATTATAGGCTGGTCTAATATTTAGTCTGTTTTCAATTCATTGTAAAAATGTTGCCCAGCAAGCTGGAGAGATTTGAATGACTCTTTAAGAGGCAATTCATGATCTTTGTGATGCACCATCGATCTGCACACAAAAGTCCCATCTCATTCAGTTCTGGACCAGGACTGATCCCAGCACTCTTCATACTTAAAGTTTACTCTTATTTTAATTTTTCAAGAACAGATGTCTTCTGCCTGACTGTATATCCCTGCCTTGGAGCAGTGGAGAGCCACAGACTTACCCCCTGCCACCCACTGACCTTGGCACAGAGCCTTGCCAGTGTGGCACAGAGGGTCCATCATGTCACAGAGATGCTGCCCCACTGCTGCTTTGTGCCATATTCTGCACAGTGATGGAGAATAACAGAAGCAAAGTTACCTCATGAAAAGCAGAAAGGAAACTATGTAGTCCATGTGATCCCTCCTTTCTGTTTGCCTCCACCGCCCCTCCACCCCCCAAGTTCATTTCACTGGTAAAAGACTGTGAACCTGGTTTAACAGATGAACCTAAACCCTCTCCAAGCTGTAGTTGATTATTGTCTTATAAAAGCAAGCTTTCATTTCATCCTAAATCACTAACCGGAAAGTTTTTAAGTACACTGCACATCTCATCATGTTTGGTGGGAGTGGTACTACAAAGACCTTGTATGCCATCCATGCAAACAGATTTAAGCACACCAAATTTTACTCAAAAAGGCAGGTCATTCCCTCTCTGGTACCTCAGCTAGTTCACAAATCACTGTGTTGTCATACATCTGGGATGAAATAACCCTCTGCACCAGCACAGGCCAGGGCCAGCTGTGGGTACTGGTGGAGGGGCAGCTGAACTCAAGTCTGCAGTAGGCTCTTAGGGCTGGGAAGGGCAGCCACGTGCTGGGCTACCTGAGAACAACACACCCAGTAGATTGAGGGATGTGTTTATTTCCCTCTTTCTAGAACTTGTGAGGCCAAATCTGGTGTGCTATATCTGGATTTGGGTTCCCCCGTAGAGTAAAACCATGACAAATGGGAGATTCCACAGGAGGGACATCAAGAAGATTACGGGGTAGGAGCAAAATCAGGAGTATAAATACGTGAAGAGAGTGAAGAATTGGATTTGTTAAGTTTGAAGATGATCAGGCAAAGGGAAGATCTTTCTTCTTCAACCAACTCATAGGAGAATATGGAAAACATAGAGCCTGACTCTTTGCAGTGATGAGCTGTGAAATGGATGCAACTTGCACCAAGAGGAATCTGACATACGGAAAAGTATCTTAACAGAGAAACTAAACATATTCTGGAACAAGCAACCCAGCAAGCTTCTGGAATTTCTGTTCTTGAAGATGCCCAAAATGCAACTGGGCAGTCAAGCAACTTGGTCGAGGTTTGAAGCTAATCCTGCTCTGAGCCAGGAACTGGAGCATGTGACCTTCAGGGTCCCCTCCAACCTAAACCATTCTGTGATGCTGTGGGCGAGACAGATGTTTTGGGGGGATGTAAGGTGGTGCAAGTCCTTTGGAGGACAATGGATTCATAAGGTCTAGATGTGACTTCTGAATCTGCTCCACATGCCCTGAGTGACCAACCACCCTGAGGCATTATGCACAGGCATTATGTCTCCCCGTGAACCTGGAGACAACAGCAACACCAATATTGTCTGAGCAATTACCCACTGCCAATAGCAAGGCAGCTAGCCTTGGGTAGATCATGCCTTCATCTTTCCAGCTGAAAACTAGGCACACACAGAGTGAGATAGATTAACTGTATTAGAAGGCTACTGGTTCCATAGCCATGGAGGCCATCAGACAATAAAGGAGAGCATCTCCAAATAGCACAAACTAACATCCAATACTGGGGAACCCCATCATTGTGCCTGCCAGCTTATCTGGAATGGAAATCAGCTGTCAGGGACTGCAGTTAAGTGAAGACTGTGAAAACATAATTTTAAATTTTTGGTAAGTACTTTTCAAGGCAATATTAACATTAATAATTCCTGCTGGTATTTGAACCTCCATTTTCACCCACTCACTTTGGCATCATAACATGCATAAAAACTTTTGCATTTGAGCTAGTTAGTAATATTCTCCAAACTTTTTCTTCCACATATTTGGAATCATTTACAGGCTATGAAGGCCCAAATTTTGCTAGACAGCCCATCCATGAATCTGAACTGTTGCACCACCTCTGGGTACTAGGATTTGGGAGCTCTTTCTCATTCGAAAGTAGGACCCACCCATCACCTTTGGATGTGTAGAAACTGCTGCTGAAACGAGCAGGCCTGTGTGCATGGGAGGCATCAAAAATGTGTATTCTTACCATGTTTGCTCTGTGGTACAAAATCAAGCCTTAGTGGATGCATACAGGGCACCACAGTGCCACATAAAGATATCCAAATGAGCTGATACTTTAGCTCAGTGATCCATCAGGATGGTAAATCTATTTCTCACCTTAACAACAGGCTGCACAGTACCTTCTTGCAATCATGAGAGAGGTAGCTCCAGATGCTGATTACCTTGATCTTGGCAAGAAAAACTGCTGACAGTTCACCAAGGCACCTCAAAAGCACTTGAGGCGCCTTGGCATGAGAGTTGTCTTTAGGGGATCACTGGCCAATATAAGGAACATGATGAAGCAGCTATATGAAATGTAAAAGTAATAATGTTTCCAATAAGCACCTGGCTTTTTATTGATACAAGATTTTGAGTTTATTTTCTTGTAAGAACTCTACTGCATCTCTAGGTTGGGAGCAACCATCTCCCAGCATTAAGAATTAAAATGAACACCAGTCCATAAAGAGCTTTTAAAGAGCACCGGATTTAATATGTTGCTGCTATTTTACCATTATCTTTATTACAAGAAAATTGCAGAAAATAAGAAATATGACTGGTCTGTCTTTATCACATGTTTAATCTTGATAAGTAAACAAATGCATTTTCAAGTATGTAGCACAGTTGAGGACAACATGCTCAACAGTGGGGCCCATGCCATTCGCAGCAGCTGGGGTTCAGGAGATGCTGCCTTGCACAGAGACATGACCTCAAGCTTGTGTCTCCATGTGGTGCTTTTCTCCATGGCTGGGAGGTGCAAAGGAGCAGATGGCCACCAAGGCCACTTTGTGCCTGCCATCCTCCAGAGATGCCTCAGGGGTGGTGGCAGCACCCCCAGGGCTCCGTGAACTGGGGACAGCACAGAGACCAGCCATCCTCCTGGGCCCTGCCCTTTTAACCAGGAGCAGGGGGAACCTGAAGCAGAGAAAAGGAAGGGCAGAGAGCTGTAATAGTCTGATCCTGGGCAATTTATTTTCCAAACAGTTTTTCTTGCTGGCTGCATTTTTAATGTAAATATGTGGGGGTTTTATTGGAGAGGGAATTCATCTGTCATAATAAGTACTCTAAAAATTTATACTGGCTTTCTTAATTCCTTATAAATGGCTCAAAAGCATATAAAAGGTACAAGTTAAATACCTTTTTTTTTTTTTCTTCAGGATATACATTTAGTGAGGAGCTACAATTTAAGGTCTTTTATTGAGTGGCAACCAGCACAGTCTACAAAAATTGAAGGGCTCTATCAACTATGTGATCTCAGGGTCCAGTTTACAGCAAAAACAGGAGGGCCAGGTCTGATAGTTAGCAACAAGACAGCATGGGCAGAAAACAGTTATAGAAAATGCCAATCACTAGAACAGAAGAAAATTCTCTTTTAGTCTCACCCCCACAAACACTATATTCAATGCAAAGCAGGAAAAGATTAAAAAACCAAAATGTTATTATTTCAAACAAAATAAAATTCTCAGCTCTAGTCTAAAAAAAGACAGTACTGATGTGGGCATACAGAAGATGCTACTTTTCAGGGAAGCATTTGCCTTGCTAACACCCTGTCTATCTGTGAGACAAAAATGACACAAACATATGAAGATTATAAAATGGGGTTATCCACAGGGGTAAGCACATTCACAAGAGGGGGAGGCTGAAAGCCTGCATTTGCCAGTTACCCAGCAAAATACTACTTGGTCTCTCCAGATGGACAGCCTCTGCTCCTCTTCTTAAGACTTTGTTGCTGCAGAGCTTGTTCTTCTCAGCCAAGACCCTTCCTGGTTGCACCTAACCCAGGTGTGAACGGACCCGGGGTGTTTCTGGGGCACGCCAGCTCTCCAATTCCTAAGTGGTTTCCTGGGTGTGCAGTGGAATAAATCTCCTTCAGACAGTCCCTGGGGTAGCAGAGCAGGGTCAACAGGGCTGGCTTCTGTGAGAAGCTGCCAGAAGCTTTCCCCATGTTTGGCAGAGCCAACTCCAGTTGGCTGGAGTGAGAACCGTTGGTGGCCAGGGCTGAGTCCCCCAGTGACAGTGGTAGCACCTCTGGGATACAACATGTAAGAAAGGAGAAAAAATACCCTGAATTGAATCTGCAGGCAGAGAGAGGAGTGAGAATATGTGAGAAAAAACTCTGAAGACAGAAACATCAGTGCTGAAGAGAGGAGGAGGTGTTGCAGGCATCAGGGCAGAGTTACCCCTGAAGCTACTGGAGGTCCACACAGGAGCCCATGGAGAACTTCACACCAGAACACGTGGATGCCAAAAGGCAAAGGCATATGTGACCCCACGGAAAACCCATGTCAAAGCAGGCTCCTGCTCCTAGCAGAATCTGTGACTCCATGGAGAGAGGAGTCCACACCGGAGCAAGTTTGCTGGCAGGACTTGTGACACCATGAGGGATCTATGCTGGAATAGCCTGTTCCTGAAGGGCTGCACCCTGTGGAAGAGTCCCTCACTGGAACAGTTCTTGAAGACTGTGAGTAGAATTCATGCTGGAGATGTATATGGAGGACTGTCTCTGATGGAGGAGACCTCACACTGGAGCAGGAGGAGAGTGGAAGGAATCCAGCCACAGTCAACCCACTGCTGCAGGAAAAAGCACACCAAGTTTTTCACCTGGAGAAAAATATAAAAGGAAATCTCATATCAAAATCTTTAACAGTACACAAAGGAAAATAAAAATTATATCACTTTTTTCATAGCCAGAGAAGAAATCTACAGTACTATTCAAAAGCTATCCACCCATGAATCTTCACCACAGATCCCTCACCTAGAGCAATCTAAAACTGACTAGCCCTTTACCCAGCCTCAAACAGTCTTCCTGGAAAATCCTTGTGGTCCACTCTTTGTGGCAATGCAGGCAGTAGGACAGTAAGTGCTATACCATGGAAATAGTTGCAGTTTCAGCAGCACCAATCAGGAAAAGTGAAAGGGTGCAGCCAAACACTTCATAGTCTAGATGAAAAATAAAACTCTTCAGTCTATAAGGAAATGGGCTTCATCTTCTTCTCAGGCTATGAACTAGTTCTACTATTGGTAATTCCAGATATGGAAGATTTTTAGAAACAGACATCAATAAGCTTATCTCCAGCTGGAGCAGGTGTCCCTGGTTTGTTTTTAACCACTTGTGTTCCCTAAATCTATATGTTGAATTGTTTGTCTCTTTGCAGAACTCTGTTCAGAACTGTCAAAATTAATTCCTAGGATATATGCTTGGGAAATTTTGTCCCAGTAGTCTCTGTTCTCATATAGCTTCTACTAGATTATTTCAGTCAACTGAACAAAGTTTTCCATCCCTTTCAATTATTCATTTTTTTCCCCAGAGATGTTATTTATACAGCAGTGTACACAGTGCTTTGCAGTAAGTAGGTATGTCAGGCAAAGAACAATGTCCTCTTGACAGCCTTTGCAGCAGAAAGAAGTTAATAAGGTACAGACCAAAACAGTAAGAGTAAGGAGGCAAGGTGACTGCAGTTCAAATATTTCATGGAACAAAAGCAATGGTATGAATGTTTGAAAAAGCAAAAATACTTGTCACATTGAGAAGGGTTTGTTCACTTAACTTCACACATCTATAATGCAAGGATCCGTGTCTGAGCTAGTCACTGGAGGTTCCTTTCTGGTGAGAAACAAATGTTTTAAGCGCTGAGATTCATCTAATTTGGACACCTTTAGGAAGAAAGGAATCATGCTTTATGCTCTACTTATCATATCAAGCATTCCTCCATTGACTCTAACTTAGTCAAGCTGATCAACTCGGATGTGGATAGCTATATTTAGTTAGATGGTTCCAACCTACTATTCTAGCCACATGACAATATCTCTTTTAAGTCCTTTGTAAATTAAATTTCTGCTTGACAAAACTTCAGGCAGTGGTTCACCATTCTTCTCCACTGTGGGGAGCTTTTTTTAAATCCCCTGTGCACAACCATTTTTTTTTTCCTGGAGGTAATTGCTAGATTAGCTCAATTAAATCAGCTGTCGCATAGGCTGCACTCTTAATCAGATTTGGTTATAGAAGCCTTTTAAAATGCTTTCTAAATGTTTTTTAAATGTTGTCTGAAGATAATTTTTTCTTTTTGTTGTAAGTAGATGTCATGTAAGCGTGGTTTAAAGCCCTGCCATGGAAGAGGCTGAGTCAGAGCAAACTGGAGTTGACCTGACTTAGCCTTTTACATGACTGGTCAGAAGATGGGATGGAGTAACTAGGGGGAGGCATAAACCTTTCAGTTACGTCTGTAACCTGCAGATTACTCCGTGTCACCTTGTCTTCAGCCTCCACTTCTGTTCAACGTGGTCACCCACTGGGCAGGGACAAAGCAGGCAGACATCCAGTAGGGTTTTGCCTGACACTCTGTGACTGCTGGAACTCCAGCTGGAAACTTGCACCTTTGAGGAAGAAAATGGAGTGCAGCACAGAGAGAACAAGGGCAGCCCACGCTGAATACCTTCAGGTCACTGCACCAGCAAGGAAAGCTGGGGTTGCTCAGTGCTTGGTCCCACATTTGAGGTGATAAACTTCATCACTGGAAAAAATACTGGAAAAGTATTTTCTTTTTTCTTCTGCAGGTAGAAGTGTATTAAGCCACTTGTGCTGTGGCACTGAGTAGTGGTGAAGTTGCAATGATTTGGTGGCAGTTGTAACTAAATCCCATTGATTTGGAATGGAAAGTCCTGCCTTCCCTTAGCACTGCTAAACCTCAATCAGTCTCCTATATGAAACACCCTTTGTTTTTGTATTTAATAATTTCAGTAACTCTGCAATATGAAACTTTCTCAATCCAGTCCTGTGTGTGGGAGGGTGTGAATATTTCCAGTCATAGTAATGAAGGCTTTGGCACAGGCGGTTGCAGCAGGCAGAGGCCTGCGAGCTCTGCTTTCCAAGCCCAGCTCCAATATGCTTCTTGCTGCACTCCAGTGCTAATGCAATTAGCTTTGCTTTCCATGTGCACCATGGTGAGACAACGCAGGCAGAGCAACAGAAGAGTACTCAAAAGAGCCTGACATTTATCTCTGCTTTTTTTATATGCTAAAAAGTAAATCACGTTTCTTACATTAGGTTCTTCAGTCTGGAAAAGGTGTCTAAAAATCTGAGACACCCTTGAAAACAGAATATCCCTCTGCAGTGGTTTGATGGCACAGAAGAATGCACCCAGATCAGCCCAAAACTGGTCCCACCCTGGCAGATCAGGGAGCAGAAGGAGGCAGGTATGGATGCTTCCTGCTCTCTCCCCCAGAAAATAAATTCTCTCTCAGGTGCATTCAGGATGAGTTTTAATTCAATGTCTGTTTTCAACATGCACATTGCCTTCCTTGTCAGACCTGAAGCCAGGCTCCAGTGAAGACCAGGAGCAGCACAGTCAGTACAAAACAATTCTGATTTGCCTTTTCTGTCACTACCCCATGAATGCATTAACATTTCAGCATTTTTGCTGCATTATGGCAACACAGAACTGTTGGTGCCATTTAAAATTGGTCCCAAGTAACTAATGAAGTGATTAGATGCTGCCATGGTATTTTAATTAGATGTGCAGCACAAAACCTATCTACTTAGCCAATCATGCTATTTCTTCTAAAATGAAGCCATCTATTTCAAACTTTAAATAAATAGAATGAAAAATATAAATTAAGGGGAGAAAACCTCAAAATATCTGTTAATGAAAGGAGTTGATAATAGATTATTATGCATAGTTTAATTATGAAAAGCACGTTGTTTTAAACAATACAATACATACCAAAACTGAGTAGATGTAGATGCTAATTGTCTTCTCCATTACAGAGAGAGAGCTAATGCCAGGGATTTGAGACAAATGGCACTTAACCTCCTGAACCCTGGATGAAGAGGGAGATAGATGTTTGCTTTTGATCATTCTGGTCTTTTCATGATCTGAATCAATAAGTACTCCTTACAGCTTTGAGTCATGTTTCTAATTAGTCAGCCTCTTGGGCCTGGTTTACAAAATAAAATATAAATCAACTCACATTTGTAAATTCCAGCAAGCATGCTGGGCCAATGCCATCTCAATAAAATAATTAAAATGCCATCAGCCTGTTAACTTGCTCTCATCTCTGCCAAAATATATATACTGTCAAATGCCAACACATATTTGGAATGCTAAGGAAAAAGGTATTTTGCAGATACAATAGATAGATAAATATAAGAGATAAAATACTTATGTCTTAATATAACCAATAAAAGCTTTAATTTTCTTTGTTAGTTTAAGGATTTGCAGAAAGAGAACTAGCAATTAATATTCTTTACTATGAAGATCGTAGAACCATAGTATAGTTTGGGTTGGAAGGGACCTTTAAAGGTTATTGGTCCAAAAGTCCCTGAAATGAGCAGGGATATCAACTATATCTCAGGTTTCTCAGAACCCTGTCTAGTGTATCCTTGAACATTTATAGGGCTGGAGAATCCACCACCTCTCTGGGCAGTTCCAGGGTCTCTTCACCCTCATTGTAAAACTGTCTAACTCAGATTTAATTAAAATCTACTCTCTTTTACTTTAAAACCATTATATCTTGTCCTATCACAACAGGAGCTGCTAGAAAGTTAGTCATCATCTGTCTTATAAGCTGTCTTTAGGTACATGGAGACTGCCAGAAGGTCTTCTCAAAGTGTTCTCTTCCCCAGGCTGAGCAGCCCAAATTCTCTCAGCCTTTCCTCATAAGTGAGGTGTTCCATCCCTCTGATAATTTTTGTGGTCCTCATCTGGGTCTGCTCCAACCCATCCATGTCCTTTCTGCGCTGGGACCCCAGAGCTGGGTGCCGTGTTCCAGGTGGGATCTCTCTCACCAGAGCAGAGCAGAGGGGCAAAACCTCCCTGCCCTGCTGCCCACGCTGCTTTTGGTGCAGCCCAGGACACTTTTGGCTTTCTGGGCTGTGAGTGCACCTGGCCAGGTCATGTCCAGCCTCTCACCCACCAGCACCCCCAGGTCCTTCTGGTCAGGGCTGCTCTACATCCATTCAACCCCCAGCCTGTGTTGATACCAGACAGTTGCCTTGACCCAGGTAGGTAAGATATCTCTGATCCAGAAAATACTCAATGAAGCTCACATTTAACTTCTCTAAAAGGAAATGCAGCAGGTAAATTCTGCATTAGAGAGTGAAATGCATATGGTGACACATGGGGCGTGAGTTCTATAAAGGCAACAGCCTGTAAGGAACACCCCTCATTAGGGAGCATCCTAATTGTCCATTAGCAAGATGATTAATTTTCCCTTCTTTTGCTTACTGTTATGCCTCGTGTGTACTAGAACAAATGTGTAAGGACAAATTATCAAAAACAGCCTCTGAAATCCCATCTGCCCCGCTCTGAATTCCCAGCTTTGTGTATGTGCTGTGGCCTGCTGCTTCCAACAAAAGGCCAGATTCAATTCTCACTGGCACAAGTGAAGGAAGGGAGATAGAAAATAGCACATTTAAAGTGGAAGCCAATTCCCTACGGCTCCAAATATGCAAAAGAAGTGACTGGAATTTCCCCATGAAGAGTCTCCAGTGAACTAGTCAAGCAAAAGACTTCATCAAACATCTATTGATTGAATATCTATAATTATGAGGCTCATCAACAGTATGCAAGACTTGAGAAAGAATATCTAAGGAAAGAAAAATGGAAGCTATGGAAACATAGCAAACAAGATAGAATTTTTTTCCTCCCAGAATAGATAAAGCCAAAATGTCTTGATATTTTGGGGGTTTGTATGGTAATCACCAATGAAATGTCCTAAATTTAATTTACCTCAGTTTAAGATAATCTACATATGGTGCAATACAAGGAACAGTTAAACTGAAAGAAATCATCCTTAGTGTAAGAATCACAGAAACTGACTGTGATAACAATGAGAAAAGGAACAGGAAAGTTACCGGTGGAAATCCCAAAACACAAGTCTTAGGATGTGGCATGTTTAAAATTTTTGCTAATGTCACAAACTCAAACAAGGATGTACAAAATGATCTAGTTGCTTCTGACACTCAACTGGGAAGTGCCAATATCATGATGAGGTTTCAAAACAGAACGAAGAAAAAAACCAATTTACTTAGAGACACAGAAGAGAGGAAGAGAATAGTAACAAAATTGGCACAAAAGCTTTATTAGTATTTAGTAGGAAGGGGCAAAAAAATTTGTGTTGGCTACTCCAAGATATCAGTCTAAATTCCGTAGTAAATTTTCAGCAATCATCACCCACAGCTTATCTCAGCGCTAATAATTTTTAAATCAAAGTGATTGAAAATGCTCAGCATTTTGTTCTGGGTTGGGGCAGCTTCCCTTTTCTAAGGCCAGGCTGCAGGAGCTGTAGGAAACACTGGGAGGGGAGAAGGAGCTGGTGCTCCCATGGCAAGCAGGTCTGCATGGGCTACTGAGAAGCTTCCAGCAAGAACTGAAGGCTGATACTTCTTAAACACACCCTATATGTTCAGTGAGCTTTCTTTTTGGCAGACTTTCCCTTTTTTTTTTTTGGCAAACAGTTCTGCTCTCTGCAGTAATGCTTCAGCTTTGATCTGAAAGCCCTAGGGCCTGAGAGCTGGGAGGAAGGATTGGGGCAATGCTAACATCAAAAGCCCCTTCCCTCTCAGAGCACTTTCAGCACCAGTCCCCCTTGGGATTTACTGGGTCACCTCCCCAACATGCACTGCAAGAGGGAATGAAGGAGATGAAGAGGGATGTGTTCTTGCTGGCTGTCATGCTTGCTTTGATAGTGCTCTGTAATTCTGAATGGGTGGTTTTGGACACAGAGGCTCCCAAAAGGTTGCTCAGTCAGGTACTGGTTTGCAATCAACTTTAAAAAATAACTGAAGTAGTGCCTACCAATGAAATTAAAAAGGAATCAGAGACTGCGTGTCACCCAGGCATCAAGGCCTATGGGACATAATATAACATTTGCTGTTTGGAAGACACATAGGTGAGCATGTGCTTGAAAAGCAGCATCCCTTATTTGGACAGCCCCAACCTGAGCAACACGCCAACCTGTAAGTGCCTCTGTTAATATGTTATGTATATAAACTTAGCTTACACATGTCAATTCACATGTCCTTCCACTTTAAGAAGCTTAAGAATTTCTAGCCATTTATTTCTTTGCAGAAAACATTGTTTTGTAAGCACACTAGGAGCCAGAGTACAGTAATGGGTTTCTAAGTCCTTGGCCTTTCACAGACTGTTTGTAATGAACACCTCCACACTTCAGGAAGTGATGACATAATCATCTTTATAAATAACAGAAAGAACTCTGCTTTGCTTTGCTGTTCTCCTGCTCTGAACTTCAGGAAAGACCCAGAGAGACAGAGGAAAGCAAATTACACCTGTTTCCAACTCTGTGGCCTTATAACACTTCATAAACTGACAAAGCAGATTATCCCACTCATAGTAGGAAAAGGGAGGCAGTATATTCTCAATGGCTAATGATCAGTGTGCTTCATTGCCTTCAAAGACTATAACATTCATGAGAACAAGCGAAAAATTTAGAGCAAGAGGAAACTTTGAAGCCACTGGGGCTTAAGGGAACTCAGCCTTCTGCAGGATTAGGCACAAGGGGGTAGAGAGGGCATAGAAGTATTTTGCCTCTCTTATTTTCACCTATCTACCAAATTGCTGCTTTGATCTTGGTTTCCTACTTTTAAAGTACTAGGATATGATTTTAAAGGCTTGTGATTAACTCTGCTGCAATATCCTGCAAGTAAGAATGATTGGACATATTCACTAATTGTTATTTACAGCAATAATTCCAAAGACTTAATTGCTCACAGTATCACAGAATAAACTAGGTTGGAAAATTCCTTTGAGATTATCAAGTCCAACCTATGACCCAACACCACCATGTCAAATAGACCATGGCACTGAGTGACACATTCAGTCTTTTCTTAAACACCTCTGGGGACAGTGACTCCATCACCTCCCTGCACAGTCCATTCCAATGCCCAGTCACCCTTTCTGTGAAGAACTTCTTCCTAACGTCCCACTTAAACCTCCCCTGGTGCAGCTTAAGGCTGTGTCCTCTTGTCCTGTCACTGATTGCCTGGGAGAAGAGACCGACCCCCACCTGGCTACAACCTCCTTTCAGAGAGTTGGAGAGAGTGATAAGGTATCCTCTGAGCCTTCTCCTCTCCAGCTGACTCTTAACAATTAAAATAATTTTCAAAAGCTGGAGGCTGTTGATGTTATAAGAACAGAATAGAAACAAAAGACACACACACACCCCACACCCCCCCACCCCCAGTCTATTTTTTTGACCATTCTGCTCCTGGGCAGCCTCAACCAGCCCCAATGAACACCTGCTGACTGACTTGGGGATAAGAAGAAGCCTAAAGTGTATCTGAGTCATACCTCTCCTTTGTAAGATTGGTAGAGTGGCTTAGATCATCTGTTGCAGGGCTGTGATAACTACTAGGGTGAAAACAAACATGGAACCATGTAAAACTGACAAGAGAATGAACCCTTTACAGAAGATGGGTTACAAAATATTCTGTGTCAGTGTTGAACTGAATATATTCAGCCAGATGAAATGGAGAAATCAGGCACTGAAGCTAAATTTATATTGATTTTTATACTGGTGATAAATACAGACTTAAGTAAGTATCAAGTACAAGCAACATACAAACCAATTGGATTTCTTCTTAAGAAGAGGCTGTGTTCTGGTCTTTTGCCTAATAGAGGATGCTGGGCAGAGACTGCAGGGCACTCCTGCCTGGTGGTATATTGTGAAGCGCCAAATTTTAAAAATCACACGCCATCTAATGAGTAGAAAACCCTTATCCGATGACTGTAGTTGCATATGCAGTTTTCTTTCACTGTAGGCACAATATTAGCAGTAATGTTGTACAAGTCTTTTGTATTTTATTCCTAAATATAGCTCAGTCTAGCCTAAAGCTAAGTTTTTTTAAATAGCAAAATCACTTTTCATTAAAAAGCTCTATTTTAAACTGTGATTAAACTTTGTAGCAACAAGCAAACAAGAATCTGATGTAAATAGAAATATACTGAGTGAAAAATACAAAAAATCCAAGCACATATATGTGTCTTACGATCTTAAGAATTTATTTGGAGTTTGGTTTTGTTGTTGTGCTGTTTAGGGGTTTGTGGTTTTTTTGTTTTTGTTTTTTTTTTTTTGTTGGTTTAGTTTGGTTTGGTTTTGTGGCTTGTTTTTTAAGTACCTGAGGTGTTCAGGTCTCTGGAAAACTACCCTAGCTACTGATACTTTTGTAATATTTAGAAGTGAAGCATAGGGAAGTGAGATGAAAGGAAGGAGTTCAGGTAGGGAGGTGGTGAGAGCGCTGTAAACACTTGGAAAGATTTCTTATACATTAATAAAGTTTTGTTAAATGGCTACCAAAGCACTCCTGTCACACACCAGGTGGATCAGCAGCTCTGTGAGGGCACAGTGATTGCACAGGGGTTGCACATTAAGGACAGCACTTCTGCCTACATGCACCCAGCTGGGACTGTAACTCTGCTGGAGGCAACTGGGAGCTGCTGGCCAGGATGTTCAAGCACCACAGCACATACAGACCTTGAGGCTCAGCCTCTCCTCTGCTCCCCTTTCTCACAGATGCAGCAAGCCTGGAGCCCCTTCTGCTCACCACACAGGGAGACCCCAAGACATCAAGGCCAATGTCACTACAGGGCCTGGTCTTACAACACTTTCCCTTGACAACAGCTTTGTACATTTTCTTATAAATTATTCCTAGAGGCTAAACTTCCACCATGTACCTCCAACTGAAGAGCAAACCTGCAGCATATTTTAAAATAAATACATGTTTCATTCCTCAGCAGATCCAGATAATGGCACAAACTTCTCAGATTAGGCTGGAGAAATTCTTTGATGCTTCAAAATAATTAAAATGGTCTGTCATGGAAATGTCAAAATGGAAGAAATTTAGCAGAAAATGGAGGAGAAATGGCCAGATCTTCCTATTATCACTTGCTGTACATCTCACAAGACAGCTGATTCCCAGCTCTGTATGGGTTCCAGCATTCAGTGATTTATTGGGTAATTCAGCATTTGCCAGTATGTCTTGTGCTAATTAAATGCATCTCACTCTATTCAGAAATGTCACAATTTATTTGTCTTTTGCAAGCACTGACTTTATTTCAATCTTCTAAAAAAGATTTTATGAGCCCTAGATAACTTATCCTGGCACATTCATCTCCCAGGGCAGCTTCTGCATCTGAGGGCAGTATGGGAAGAAACCAACAGTGAACATCCAATACAAATGTCTTCTTTGGACAGCTTATTTATCTCATATATGCTGTATATCCAAGAGTGTGTAGCCTATATGGTGAAATTACAAGTGGGTCCATTAATGTATAAAAACACTTAAACATGACAGAAGTTAATACACTGTATTGGCAGGTTTTATTGGCTGATAGACTGAGCCAAAGAGCCATGAGACTGAAAACACTGTAATCTGTAACAAGGTGTTTATTTACAAGTGGTTTTGTGACTGAATTTGGCTATTAACTAAATTGCATCAAGAGAAAACGAGCATAAAATAAGTCATTCTAAATATAAGATGCCAAAGCATGCTTAGTATAATAGTCAGAACCTGAGGACAATCCTGTCATTTTAATTCAGTGCTTTTCCCCACACGCTATGCATAACTGAGTGCTGAGGGTGAATTGCAGCTTTTGCGACTCAGCCATGGAGAACACATTTACAGTGTACAGTAGAAAACTGCTTTGTTCTGAGAAAGTACAATTCCTCATATGAAATTGTGGTTGCAGCTTAATTGGAATTGAAAATCTGTGATGCAAGACAAGAAAGGGCACTTTTCATGTGACACAGAAGAGAATAATTACCTGTTTTAAGGCAGGGAATGATTATTCAGAAAGCCAGCAGCGGGGTCAGTGCAAATATTTTGATTATTTTACTATAAACAAACAATTTTCTATTACTATTGTCCCAGACCTTTTTCTGCTTAGATTTTTCTGTGACAGAAATTGTTGCAGGGAGGCAACTTGCTGTCTTGACAAGAAACTTTATGGAATAGGCTCGAATCAGTTAAACACAGCTTGAATTTGTCATTTGTCACATTAGCAGCTGAGTGTTGCATTTGTAGCAGTTTGGTGTAAAGCAGAGGGAGGACACTGTATCTATTTTTTGCAGCACAGGCTTCTGCTGCTGGGCCCTAACCAAGGATGCCTCCTATAAGTGGCTGTGTGAGATATTGCAGCAGTGGTGACATTTAACTGGAAGACAGTGATTCACACAATTTACTCCCTGGTGACAGACGGTGACTCTTTACACGCTGTCTGAAGAAAAGCCATGGCCAGGAACGTGCTTATTTGGCTATGTCCATTCACCTTGCCAGAGCATGGATGGGTGAGGAGTAGAACTGGAGCCTTGGTTCAAGGTTCCTGGTCATTTGCACATCTTTGTTGTCTCCTCTTCGCTGTATGTGAAAGTGAGAAAACACTGTATGTGAACTGGAATAGGAAGGTCTTGGGTCCTTTTTTCTGCCACTTCAAGCAACCCTACTATATACTTCTCATCATGTACAGGCTGCTGAAATTACCTCTTATGCAAGGCTGTTTCACAATCTCTCCAACAATTAGAAACACTTTTCCTCTGATTTCCATCTTAAAATATGTATTTATTTGTTCTGAGCTTATATGATTCTTCTGCTTAAATAGCTCTTCCTATTCTGACTACATATGTCCTTTATGCATTTATCATATGCTCTCCCAGTTTCCACCCAGCCAGTCTGCTAAGCTGTACCAACCAACTGTTTTAACATCTATTCCTCTGGTCATCCTCACTCCCTGCACCAATTCTAATTTTATTTAATGTTTCTAGCACACAGAGAGCCAGAACTATTTTAAATAATCTATATTATACAATGACTTTTTTACTTTCCTCTTTTTGTTCTGATTATGCTTCTTCATATGCTATGTTAGTACCAAATCTGAGTCTTTCACAATTGCATGATAATTATTGCTTACAGGGACACTGTCACTGAGTAACAGACTTTGGTTTTCTTCTTCTTTTTCATTTCAAACTTACGAATTCCCACTTTACATTAAAAGATCATATCACTCTTCCTTAATTGCAATTACATTTTACCCAAATTTCTATTACCTAATATATTTTATTCCTCTGGTTACCCAGTTCTTCATAATACTCTGTTTTGTTGCTCTTTTCTGGTGCAACAATTCCATGTTCTACATTCACAATGTATTTCACACAAAAACCTACAAATACACTGTTTACATAAGAGAGAGGAAGATCATCAGACATCTTTGCTGCAACCATATTTTAGTATTGCTTTTTTTTTTTCATGTGACTGACAAAGAGGGTGGCATGGAAGTAGCTGTCCCCTTACTAGTAAAAGGAGCATTTGCTTCAGTAATAAAGGGTAGACATTCGTCTACAGAAGTATTTTAGGATATCATTACTGCAAAAGGCTGACACAGCTCACAGGAAAGCAATATTTCCAAAACCGAAGTTTTTCATAACTGACTGTTGGAAATTAAGAACTAGTAGTTCAGCAAGACTGGTATTTTAGAGAACTGAGATAAAGGAACAAATCTGGTTAATGAAGAGGATCATATCACACATGGAAACTTAGCTGATTAGTAGAGTCATGGGATATGCTTCTAATTCATCAGGAAAACTTTCTGGCAACCCAGAAAGCTGAAATCTAACACAGTATCTGGTGTTTTGATAAGTTTTGCTTTCAGCTGCAATTGCCAAGCCACTCTTTCAAGTCACCAGTCGGAGGTCATGCAGGGTAACCTCCAGAGCACTCTCTGCTCATTTACCAGCACAAGTCATGGACCACTTACACTGCTGTATCTTCCAACACCATGTTTTACCATCAGGAATCATGTTTTCAGAAAGGATCTCCAAATTTGCAAATTGAGTTTAACCTCAATTGAGTTTAACCTCAATCCCACCTGCTGTGTATGGTAAGTTTCTTAAAACTTTTGCAAACTGGGTAGTGGCAAAGATCTGGTTGAGAGAGAGGGCTGAGGAATGATACCCCTCCCCTGCTGTACATGCAGTAGTGAAGGTCATGTTTAAATGGGGTCTCTCTTCATGTGTAGTGGAGACACTGACAACAGCATCACTTCTTGGTCTGCCCTTGGCACAGATCAGCACTTGCAGGGGAGGGACTGCTGGATCTTAGTCAGCCTCTGAAGAAAGAACACCCTTACACACTCTGCTGTGTGAGACTTCTCTCATTTCTGCTAAACTCAGCTTCTATCTTGAGATTATTGCATTGCATAGAGGGTGGGGAAAAAAGGCATGCAGATATTAGAATAAATGTTCTAATTGGAAGTAAGAGTAAAAATGTGCAATTAATGCCTGGAAGATAGAAGCAATGAATCTCGATTTCCTGGAGCACTTTCTAATGGGACAGTTGCTAATGCAGCTGCTTTTTCTTCTATCTGTGCAAAGCTGATGCACTTCTTTGCACATATTTCCCATTCTCTTTCCTGCCAAATCACTCAAATTGGTGTCATTGGCAAATCTCCCATTGATTATGCAGGCAGCATGATCAATGCCTTCTGTACCTGGATGTTTGTCTTCCTTTTTAGGAGAGATTTGACTGTTTTTCTTCTTACTAGCTTGCTTGTTCTGCCTATGTGGGCTTCCCTTCACGGCACTATCAGAAATGAAGATGGTGATTTAACAGAGGTGAGCAAGATCTTGTGTCTGAGTCTTTCTAGGTGGCAAAACAGAAAAGGAGATAGCTAGACAGGTCATAGTGTGCATTTCTAGTGGTATTTAGATTTAAAACTATGTAGAAAGATCTTGGTAGATAGGCAAGTCTAGTTGCTGACTTGCAGGGCACATGAATCATGCACAAGTTTTTTTCTTAGACCCCCTAGGATACCAATGCACCACAGACAATTTCTATGTTAGAGAACTCCAGAGGTCTAGAAATCCATCACTACTAGCTCAAGTCCTGGGAGAAGCGCATCCTTCCTTCCTGGCTGTGGCACTGCTCTCCTCTGCCTTGGAGAGGTCATAGTATGCTGTTGTTGGCAATACAGGTATGTTTCTCTTCCTTCCCGCACCATTTACCCTTCTCAGCCAGGAAATGAACTACATTTTCTCTGTTTCTGCATCTTCTTTTTGTATTCCCTCTCTCTAAGTCATGTCCCAAAAGCTCCGGTCCTTCCAGGGCAGCTCCCCAGGGCCGGTTACAATGTGCCATCCTGAGCACCTTTCTTTCCAAGAGAGTCAGTTTTCATTGGATGAAAAACCCTGAAGACAGAGAAGGGTTCTCTCTAGGGCTATGCAGAACTGTTCTACTTTTATTTTCATTTAGACTTCCGTCAAATAAAACCAAGCATTCGCTGTCTGAGCTGTGCCCTCCCACTACGGCAACAAACACAGCTCTCAGAGAGGGGAAGGGAAAGCAGGTTACGGAGCAATCAAGGGGCTGAGCCTGCCCTTCCGGCCCCCGGGAGCTGCTGCGGCTCCCCCGCAGCGCCCGCAGCCCCCGCAGCGCCCGTGCCGCGGAGCCTCCCGCGCCCGCTGAGTCACGGCGCTCCCGCACGCACAGCCCGGCAGCACGCCGGCCCCGGCACGACTGAGCTCCGCCCTGCTCCTCACCTTCCCCTGAGTTTCCCAGGAGAAAGCCAAACAAGCCTTCTCCTCTCAGTCATTCTTGGAAGACGGGCATTCTTCCCACGGAAGCAAGAAGGCTATGTTTCTTTCATTTGCAATTAAAATAGAGTTCTTAAGCACCACATTTTAACGCCGAAGTAAAATAAACAATAAATCAACAAAAGCATAGTTTGTTAGTAGAGAGAAAACTGCTACATTCTGCCTTTGCTGCTCGCTTTCTGGAATATGAAAGATTCCAGTCAGTCCCTGTGTGCCAAGGATTCAAATAAAAAATACATACATAAAAACAGACAGTTACTTCTAGCAGAAAGCCAGGATTCGTGCATGATAGGCACTAGAATAGATATTACTCACTAGTTGCATCTGCTGAAAGTCTGGATCATTCCTTGGAATCTGCCATCATAGCTTCAAGCCACAAACTGAACCAAGGGGCTTCTCAAGGACTGTGAGCTTGTATCTGCTGTGAGGGTGAAGGTGGCCACAGGTGCTCAGGACAGCTGAGACAGCTGTATGCAGCTAGAACACTGAGAAATATTAGTCCTACTGTCAGAAAACTGCCAGCAATTGAATGATTTTTTTTTCTGGTTTACAGATAACCACTGAGTTTATTTAAATTAGCTGTACACATCTAAATGAGCTGCACGTGGCCACATCTGACTTCTTGATCAGTTTGCAGAGTAAGAAATTACATGCAGAAAACTGCAAGTGGATGGCTTATCCTAGGCAAGGGCTAGAGCTGTTGGAAGTGGCCTCAAAAAGCACTGAGTAAACTTGCCATTTCCCTGAACCCTCCACATGTTTCTGCATTCAGTTCCTCCTGTCATTCCTTTGGTGGTAGAAGTGCTCCACACCAAATTTCTGCACCCATTCCTCTCCTAAAACACCAGAAATGCATTCCCTTGGTATGAGTGTGACTATTCACAGTCACAGGAGCCTGCAGTCTCAACCCTGGCTGAGAAGACACTCACTGTAATTGATAGATGAGGTGATTACCGCCAGAAACACTACCCTAAGGAAGAGAAAAAAGGAACTAAGTGCTGACGAAATCCTGCTGTCTGGTGGCAACCAAGTTGCAGAGCACGAGCCTCACCTGTTAATTGTTGTGATTTGCTTCTGAGGCAGCTGAAGGTCAGCAGGAAAGAAATTTGTTCTGTTCAGTGGAAAATAAAAGCACTTCTGGGATGTAACACAGTTTTTCTGATTACTCACCTGGGCAAGGTAAGACTAAAACCTCATAATTTTATTTGGAAAGGAGTCCTAATGAAGAAAGGATGTTTATGCAAATGGGGAAAAAATCCCTCTTTAGGATTCCTGTGATTAGAACTTGAAGTCTGGACAGCAGGACGTAGAAAAGGCACTGACAAGCAAGACTTTGTTTCTCCCTGACTTATTGTGCTGACTCTGGCAGGGGACATGGTGACGAGCAGGAAGGACAGAAAAGGTCAGATGTTGCCTAGGAATAAAAACAAAATGCTTTTTTGCAAAAAACACAGAGAAATGAGTCAAACAGGGAATTAAAAGGGAGGTTAAGAAAACAGATCACAAACAAAAAGAAAGAAAGAACACCAAAACCACTTATGATTAAGAAGGAAGAGGGGAAATACCAAAAAAATGGAGAAAGGACCTGCCTACAAATTACTGTGGTCCAAGAGAAGAAAATAACTGGACTTTTAGCAGAAGCTGCTCACTCTAACCATCCATAGGTAAAAGAACAAGACAGGTCTGTGTAACTTGCCACATCCTCAGCTGCATCAGGAAATCAGTACATGTCAACTGAAAGGATACTAATTGAGTTCCTGGCCCAAAGATTTCAAATGTTCATGATTAGCTGGCTGTCGATAGCAGATGTGAAACTGAAGTAAAATCCTTCCTTAGGTGAAGCTGCAAGTGCATCATCAAACACAAATCACAATGAAACTCATAAACTGGAGGACTCATCCACACTGACTCAGTGATGTTTGAGAGATCCCACTTGGTCATGGAGTCCTGTTTTTCAAGTTGGACAGAACAATATTTTCACTTTGAACTTGGGAAGCCTCATAGCTCTGAGTGTAAGCAATACTTACATGAATCTGGACCAGCTGATCATCTCCACTTGAATGGTGGGATTATGGTGACAAATTGCCACATCTGCAGACTTCCTGGTTTCTGTTACTGCTATTCATGCTTAGATGTCTCTCAGCAATTAAATTGCAACTTTACATTGGAAAAGCCTTGTTAGAAGGAAATTAGGATGTCGTGTAGGAGGTCAGCCAACATAGCCAGCAAAGAAATCCTCCTGGTCTTACTGGAAGAAAAATGGTGAAATATGACAATAAGCAAGAAATTTGCAGTGGTAAAGGTGAGGATTGATGAAACACACTGATTTTGGGGACCCTTAGAAACAAATATGGCCTGATGTAAAAGTCCAGTAAAGATTCTACCAAAGCAGAGTCATTAAATGTGATTCCAGCACCAGTCAATGTTGCCCATTCAATATTACTCACAGTGTTAACAATAATTACTTTTCCTCAATACAGAAAGTCTAACAAAAGTCTGTTAATGACAACGAGGAGAGCAAAATGATGCCTTCTCTCATTACTAGTCCACTCCTCTTGCAAATGCAGATGGACCTATATGTTGGTGAGAACCTGGGTTGGCAGGCAGTCTGCAACACACAAGAACTTCATGTAACCAGCACTGCATGGAGGGCTGGTCTCTTACAGGACTCTGAAAAGTCTAACAAGAATTTCACTGAACCTCAGTGCCAAGCAAATTTTTAAAAAACCGTTGGAAATAGTTCTTTTCTATTTTTCCATCCTTTTACTTTCCATTTTATGAAGTCCTTCCTACTCTCAAGCAGTCTTTCTTTAGAGTATTTGCAATAGTTTCAGACCAGATGGAGTCACTCATTGATAGGCAATACTGTATAACAAGTATCCAGTAATTAATAATTACTTGGCATTTCATAATTTGTTATAAAAATCATCATACACTAATTTACTGCAAGTTTGAATCCAACAGGCAATTTCAGATAACTGCTATAGTTTGGTGTCAACTCATGTTCTTCCTGTATGTATGGTACAGCATTTTCATTTTAAAAAAGAACTCTAGCAAAACCTTAAAACCAAAATACACAGAAAAAAAAATCACCAGCTCTCTTCCCCACCCTGGGGTTTTCTGTGTCAGTAGAGAGTGTAAATCTTCTGATAGAAACACTGTACCTTTCTGATGGCAACCTTGCTACCCCATCCAGAGCAACGAAAATTCTTCTCTGCAATAGCAGTAGACTAAAATTTTACTATATTTAAAGTAAATAAGGATTTCTGGTCTGTGACATTGTAAGAAAAGTCTCCTAAGGAAGGAGTATCATGACTTGGATACAAAGGCTTTTGGCTACATTTAATAGAATGTGCAAACGTGGGGTTTTCTCCAACATATTGGTGAGACCTTGATATTACAGGAGAAACTGTTTTGAGGGAGCAATGAGAAATCTGTTCACCTATTATGTGACTCTCAGGTTGTTCATATGATACAATTTCATAGGCTATTTTGTAATCAACACAGGATCCCTCAGGAGCCTAGAAGTCGGAACAGAGCACAATTACAAAGGTCTTCAGCACATTTCTGCAAATAAAGTGGCCAAAACCTCCTTCCCTTAGTTCCAGTTTATCTCAGAAGCATAACAAAGGAGGTTCCTGAGATACAGGAGAATTTCAAATGCTTCTGAACACAGTTTCCCCAGTATGGCACAGTGCAGCAGTACTAGATTTAATCTCGGTGTGATCTTTTGAAAATGATTTTGCATCAGGTTAAATCAGAGTTCAGGACCAGTACACAGAGAAGCCAAACTTCTTATTCACCCAGAGATGCAAAACTATTCCCACCAGCCTAGGGTAACTTAATTTTTTTCTTATGATCTAATAGTATCTATCAGTGCAGCAAAGTATCTTTCAGATATGAAGGAAAGTACTATCTAAAACTATGCTTGCAATATTCCATGACAGATATCTGCTTGTTTCAGGTATTTTGGTGTATGCTAATTGGATACAGTTAATTATACAGTTAATAAAAAAAAATGCCTATGTGGGCAATTAGATGCAGGGTCTAATTGCACAAATCTCCAGATATGCTTTGACAGTACATGGCAGATGTGGTTTAGGGCATGAGGACATGGTCTTTCCCCTTTCAGAGGGATTCTGCACAAGAGTCTGTGCCTTTCACCACAATAGGAGCTATGAAGAATGAGTTTCCAGGCCACATCTAATACACAATTTTGCTACTGAAATATCATAAGCCCTTTGCAATATTTCATGGTGATTCTTAAAATTTCATCTCCTCAACTTAAATTGCTGAATCTAAAAATGTTTTATGTTGGTTTGAAAACCAAAACAAACCAGCACACCTCTCCCTCCCCAACAACTCTTGTCCTAAGGGGAGATGCTGAGAAAATCCTATGAAGATAATTCAAGTACTTTCAGAGACTGAGAGGCTAAATGAGAGCTCAGGCTGCATGACTTTGTCTCCTAAAAGCACCCCTTCCCTAGCTGCTGGAGGAGCCCTCCCCATGACACTGGGGAGTGGGCAGCAAAGTTCCCTGGGACTTTGCAGCAAAGCTCCTGCTGCAGAGCAAATCTTTCACTTACCCTGGAACCCACTCCAGCAGCTCCCTGGATGCTCCCACCTCAGCTCTCTGAGACATGAATGGTTCAGATGTTTTTTCATGTCTTGTTTAAAGCCGTGGAAGAGCCTTTTTGAGTAAGCCTAGTTTCAGTGTGTTGTGCAAGCTCAGTCTGCTCGGCAGATTTCAGATTCCAGATTTCTCCTAGCCTACAGGCAAATTAGAAGTACATGCACATTTTAGGAGACTAGAAATCTCAGAGGGGCATCTGAAGGGAACTGAAATGGTTTCACAGTTAAGTCACACCAAGGGATCTTACCTTTATTCAAATAACCTTTACATAAGCGATCATTTGTACTGCTTGTGAGATGTCAAATCAGTCGAGACAATCAGCAAAATGTCAATTCTCCTGCTTTCAACAGACTTTGCTCCAGACCCCAGCAGAATCCTCTGGCCCTCTGGGAATAAAGTTGTCATGCTGCAGGAGCCAGAAGTGAAGGTGGTGTAGTTAATATCCGCAGCAAGGCATCTACATTGATCTCCAGTCTACTGCCGTTCATATTTCTCTCGTTGGGATTAGATGCAGAGCAGGCTCCCCAAAGACCACTTAGCAGGCAGTCTGTGATTTGAACCACTTCAGGGCTTCTCGATCGGTTGTTACCAAGCACTAACAGCCAACATTTCTCAAGCTGCTCTGCCCTTTTGCTTAAGGTTGCTTTGTGCCTGCTAACCAAACTGATATCTCAATCATGGCAGATTAATGTCACTCTGCCATACCCTGAGAAAAAAGGGAGGAAAAACCCCTTGTGTTTCTTTTTCATAAAGGCTGCCACGCAAGGAGGGACCATGAGGAAGTTACGCTATACACTTGCCCATCTGCTCTGCACCCTCTCCATCAGGTGCTGTATTTAATTCCTCTTTAGCAAGGGAGAATATCCTGAGCAGTGAAAGATTCTGGGTAATACAGTTATAAAAACTATCAAGCCTGTAAATGGGGCAGTAAGTGGTAAATAATTAGCCTTTATCAGAATTACTAAATCGTATTACAAGTTCAGCAATTGCATGTCCTTCTAGTCCACAACCATGCCAGAAAAGGGAAGTACTTTCAATAGTCTTGTGGTTAGGTATATTGAACTGCTGTGTAAGTATTGAACTTGCCACTCTTTTACCTTTTGTCCTTTGAAAGTTGCCGAGGCCACTATTATGGTGGGGTCTGCAAAATGCAAAATACAAACCATTTCAATTTGATTTTTGGAGAAGATTTTGTCATAAATAAATGACAGACTGTCCCTGGAGGACAGGTATATCCTCACCTTCTTTTCAAACCATTGTAAGGCTTATATTTTACATGATCAGAGATATATGAAATGGCTCTGAGTGTCTGCTGTTTCCCTCCCCACTATTAGTGTCTGTGTATAGAAAAATATGTGTGGTCACAAAAGAAATCAGGCAAGGGAAAGTAGGAGGGCCTCCACCAGCCCTGCAGTCTGGTTCAGAAGTGACTGCTGAAACACCCACTATGACATGCTAAACAGAACAAAAACTCTTTTGACACCTCAGAACTGCCAAAAGACCCAGGGAGTGATTGCACTCAAACTCCCATTCTTGGTTTTCATAACCAAATTTGGAAACAGCAACAAAGAAATCTTTCTCATCTCTTCTTTTCTTCAAAAAGCTGGAAAATAATTTTTTTATGTGTTGATTTTCATCTTGATTCCAGGAAAGAAACAGCTTGAGAAAGCACATGCCTCCTATGAAAAAACCAAAATTCCAAACCACTTCTCACTGTCTGTTCTGTTTCTGGCCTTCTGATCTATGCTAATTGCTAAACTTTGAGTATGCACTTGAAATTTTCTGTGGGCAATGTGACTCTCTTCAAATAAAAATAGATGCCAGATTTTTTTTCTAACTGAAATACATGCAAGAGAATGACATTTAATGTAAGTGTTTAATCATTATTAATTGCTTTGGTATTCATTGAAATCATGATGGGTTCATCTGAATGTATAGCACCATTTAAGAATAATCTGAACAAGTAAATATGCCAGATCAGTGTAAAAAAGCACAGTGAAGCCTTCTAGGAATGCTTTTTAATCCACAGATGTGTATGTTGGAGATAGAAATTCTAATTAATTGCATGAGATACCTTCAAGAAATAACCCCACCTATTTTACTGAATAAAGAATTTTGTTGAAAAACTGAGGTCTAAAACATTTTAAAAGCGAAATCATTAAAACAAGTTTAAAGTTCAAATTATTTTTTTTCAACAAGTTTTGTTGTAAAACTATGTTTTGTATTTCCTTTAAAATGTCATCCAGAAAAAGAAAATGCCCAGCTTTAGCCCAAGTAGGCAGAGAAAAGTCATCAGCCAAGTACACATGACCTGTCAGGGGACATGGCATCCCAAAGTCTTGCCAAAAAGGCCTCTACAGAGCTCTTTTTTGTGACTCCAGAGAAAACTGTTTGCAATCCTGCCACCTTAAGGACACAGGGACTCCAGATCACAGTTTTCAGCAGATAACCTTTCTCCATTAACATATCTCTTAACCTCTTAACACAGAGATCTGGTGTAAATTTATCAACTTTTCCATTCTCAAAAAACCCCAAAACCCTGTTAAAACTTTCAAGCTCTTTATGCCATCAGAAATATAGTCACAAGAACTGGCATATGTAGCAAGCCAAGCAGTTGTAGCCACACAGGGCAATATTCAGACATCTATTAACACATGCATGCATACAGATGCCATACAATTGAGTTTCAGAAGAAAACAAGTTTAAATTTTTATTATTTCTTCCTCTTATCTAGTAACTACACTATTTCTTCCAATTTCCTACTCATTACACACACAATTTTCCAAGTCCAAGTCATGAATCCCTTAGCTGAACAGGGTCAAACTTTTCAATATTAGACACCAAAGTTTCTTATTTTAGCCATTGGATGGCATTGCAATTTTACTCAGTTTTATTGCTGACAATGGGCACCAAACAGAAAAGAGAAACAGAGCCTAGATAAAGGGAAGGAAGACAGTTTTTCTACTGGAAAAATCTATCTTGATGATTGGGAAGAACAACTGGTTTTTCTTTTTAAAGTTTTGTTTCTGAGCAAAGTAATGTTTCATAAAATCATAACTACAGCTGTAGGAATTTAGAACAATGGATGCTACAAAATCATGGGTTAAAAGTAAATTATTTTGAAACACAATTAATTTATTTACAAGACCATTTCTATACCCATTTCAGAAGGTGAGTGCACAGCTGCAGATACGCAGTGGTGAACATTTTGATATCTATCCTACACTACAAGTGATACCCGTCCTGTCAGCCCTCCTGAACTTCAAATGCACTTCAAGTGCACAGTAATGCACTTCAATCTCATGTTAGTAATTTTATCTCAGCTCTCATGCTCTATAGTTACAGTTGAGAAATCTTAAACGGAAAGAATGTTCTGGCCTTTTACATATAAAAGTTGCTATTTCATCTTAATGTACAAAAGAATAGTTAAGATACTTAATCATATATAAAGACTATTTTGAACCAGGAAGGAAGATTCAAATAAAAAAAATCATATATTCTTTTAAAAATATGGAGATGTTTCACTCTGCTGGCTTAGAGCAGCTGAAGGAAGAAAAATAATGACATTTCAAAGTAAGAAGAAGAAGAAGTCTGGCTTATTTGTAGAAGCAAGACAAAAGGCAATGGAAGATATGAACTCTCTCAAATTAGAGAAAATATTTGAAAATACATGCTCTAAACACTTATAGTTCTTGGTGGAATTCCTGATAGAATTGGAGTCCTGTTGCTCCCTTCAAAAGATCAGCATTGGAGTTAGTGGAAATTTTTCTGGTAAAGTGGTTTTCTGTCACAAATATATCAACTGCTCAAACCCAAAAGTTTGTGCAAAATATAGACGTGCTTCCATAAAGATGAACTCCCCTCTGCTGGGGGGAAAGATGGAGGGAAACAAAAAATATATTCAGAGATAATATTTGAATCCTAACCTTTTTCTCGCAGATCACTGGCAAAAATGCTGAATTTTCAGTCATTCTGAGGTAAGCATGACCAGAAACAGAATAACAAGAACAGGATAGGCTGGGCCCCCCTTATTTTGTATGGTGTGACTTTCACTTTTAAACCTGAGACAGGGAATAAGCTTCCCCTTTCATGACCCCATTCACATAACATTTATGTCTATCCTGAATGAGAAACAGTCTATCTGATTTTCTCATTTTTCCAGTTTGAAAACAGGTGAATATGCTTTGGTTAATCCCCATGTGGAAAAGGCAATCAAGAAAACTTTTCCAAGGAGGCTGAAAAACATTTCCTATTTGGACTTTGGTAATATTACTAGTGGCTGAAGAGCACTTTCAGAGTCTTAAAAAAGTGTTAAAAGAAGATGTCCTTTCATGGCTAAGTGAAATAAAAAGCTTGACAGCAAGATAGCTCTCTTTGCAATTAAAAAATCAGCAAAGCTGTAGCTAAATATGTTTCAAATTCAGTTCTAGCAAATGTTAATCTGCAAACTGTATGAAGCCAGCTCTAACAGCCAAGGGCTTGCTAGTGAACTGCATACAAGTTCTGGCACATTGATGCACACACATAGTGAAAACAAGGCATTTGAATGTACTTCATGCAATTTTTTCAAATCACCATTGAAATTTAATTCTCTATTACAACTGGAATTTTCCACTGTGGTAACACCAGCAGCCATATGATGTTCATAGACATTAACAATATGAACCACTATTACTGTGGGCACCATCAAAAGTGCAGTTGTAAACCAACAAACATATGTGAAGCCTTTTCTGGGAAGATGACTGAGGATAAAAAGATAACAGTACGAAAATTATAAGAGAAAATATGGTTGCTGCTCCCTGGACAGCATGTGGCCAGCATACCCAAATTCCCACACACAATACAGCCTAAGGGGGACTAAACAGAGGGTGGAGAGGAGCAGAGACACACTGAGTGGCCAGGCTCTGTCAAAACCCTTGCAGAGGAAGGAACTCAGTGGTACCTTCTAGCTGATAAGTTGCACAGCAGCTGAAAACCAAGGGAGATTAAGGAAGATGTTCTGCTGCTGAATCAACAACCATGACAAATCACTCTCCTTGGACTGATGCATATCCCCATCCCAAAGGGGTATCTCAGGTACAGAAAGATGAAACAACTAGCTCACTGTCCACATGGACCCTGATTTTCCAGAGTCCTGATGTGGTATCCAGCACTAGATACATTGCTCTCTTGCAGAGATATTAAGAGCTCTCAGTAGAGAGTACTAGAAAAGTATAGAGTGCTGTCATTGAAGCAGAGAAACCAAAACCAACTAATTTTAACTCCAAGAGTGTGGGCCTTATGGAGCAGAGAATTTTGTCTCAACATTGTAATCACAATCAAAAGTTTGGATTGAATCACTATGGATGGATCAAGTTGGAATGCATCCTTTGATTTACAACAGGATGTGGATACTCTGCTCTTTCCCTTAATAAAATTCGAGGGATGAATTACTCTCACTTGTTAAACAACAGAGTACTTTAATCTGAGTACATCTAGTTCAAATTCCCTATTTTTACCTTTTCAGATGAAGAGCTACGTACAACCAGTTACCACAACTTAATAGAAAAGGATCATATATTTTAATCTTACCCTTAATAAACAATATGTGAAAAACTAATGGATTAAGCATGGCTCTCTTTCTATTTTCCTTCAACCTTCCTGGTAACTCTTCTCAGTGCTTTTTTTGTGATTTTAGTACCCTCTGTGAAGAGACAAGATGGGAAGGAATGGTCAAATAATACTTGAGTCAATGTCACTGTAGATCTGAAATAATTCCATCTGCCTACTTCTGTTTGATAATGGCAGATGTAAGCATGAAGGAATTACATTGCTGTATTGCATACAACATCAGATTGGGGTCTTGGCTTCTTTTGATTGTTTTCTGGGATTCCTATATAATTTTCAGAATTACTTAATCACACCCTCGCCTTATCACCTTAATATTTTCTCTAAGTCTAGATACAGGTTTTCATATGGGGATGAATTAAAAAGATATGTTCTTGAAGTAAGCATAGCATACAAAATTTATCCCATTGTGAATTTTGTACCTATCCGCAAATTTTAGCATGATGAGTCAAAAATAGTTAGCAACACAAGTGAACAGCAACAGATATCTTCTTTCTGACAGACAATTATTTTCACATTCTGTGAGACAAAATATCCAAGTTCTAGGTAATACAGGCAACATCAATCTTGCCTTCTCAGTTTCTTTTTCAAGTTTAAATTTGAATTCATAAGAAACCACTATGAACAGTTGTCAGTTGTAAATGTTGATATTTTTATTTGTGAAAAGTAAAGAATTTTTCTCTTTAAAAATATCAAAATTATATTAAGAAAATAATTACTCTGGAAACCCCATGGATCTCTAAAACCCATCTTCTTTGATGAATTTATTAAACACAGGGCACTCTTTTTTTTTAAAATGTAACTATGGAATATTCATCTGTGTTGGAAATGTTCAGCCTTTTTAGGGACTACTCCTACTGAACAATATCTTAATATCAGCATACAAGTATAATTCATAACTTTGACTATAACTTCATAAATACACTAATTATAAAGTCTGTGTGTCTGGCCTAAACAGATTCACATTAACACATACATAGGACTATTTCAACATGCATTTACCACTACTTATTTAATATGTTGTCACTAAAGGCTGCATTTAAAAGCATGACGAATAAGGCTTCAAAAATAAACTAATTTTGTATTATGCATATTGCAATTAAGATTATTTTCTGAAGTTTCTTGCTTTAAATAAGGTTTTCCCCTTCCCTTCCCTTCCCTTCCCTTCCCTTCCCTTCCCTTCCCTTCCCTTCCCTTCCCGTCCCTTCCCTTTGCAAATTCATCTAAAAACAAGAGATTTAGAAAAGGCAACTACTGTGTTCAGTCTACTACGGGGGCAAAACCTAAACTTTTGGGTTCAGGTACCCAGGAAATCCTCTTTGTCAGCATCCACTGATTCTCATACATCTGAAATGCAGACATTTTATACAAAGAAATAGAAAATGAGAATATTCTGACAGGATGAGGAAACAGCCTTGTCTTGAAAATCCACATTAGAATGAGCTGGATTCCACCCAAAAAGCCAATTTGTTTTCAGGAGAGGAAGTTTCTTGAGATATTTAATATTTTAGCTACTATTAGTAAATTTTGTCTACATTTTTAAATCACAAATGAGACCGTTTGCTTGTATTTGCTGTCCTGGTTGCACAAGCCATCTCTGTTTCATTAGTCTGCCATTAAAAGATGCTAGGGGCATATGTTTAATTTAAATGAAGCACCTTTCTTACAGTGAGACACCAGATTGATTTACATGCTCTTGCAACACATGCCTCATGGCAAAATACAGACAGCTCTCATCTGAAACCTGAGAGCTATTTAACAGTGCACAGTGATACTAAGCTATACTCCAAGCCTTGAAGATAAGAATGTTTTTATCCAAATCTATTACCAGGGTTTTGGACAGCATAACACATACCTGCCACATTTTCTAGCACACACGTACATACACAAAGCTGTAGGACTACCAGCAGCCTAGACCAAAGACCTCATCTTTCAGACAGCTACACAAAAGCAAAGTCCCCTGAACATATTGAACAAATTACTTTTTGCTGCTTTAATGCAGATCTGATATATTCTGTAGGTTTCCACCATTCTGTTTTCCTAGCAAAGGAAGGCACATTCCTGGGTGCTTCAGCACACCAGGATTCAATGCTAACATACTGGTGGCCTGAGAGAGATGAATGTTCTCCTGATGCAACTGCTTACAAACTGAAGGACTAAATAGCCGAGCTCTGGCCTCTGATTTGCCTTGCCCCCTTACCCCTGGTCTTGACCCATGATTTCCCTAGCTCATAAGCTAGCTGGCAGAGGAATTACTGCTGCTTTCACTAACACTTCTGCGCCAAAACATTCACTATAAGCCTCATCTGGTATTTGCTGGGTCAACTAAGTATAGGAACAAATTGTATCACTAGATTGGGAATCTACATCTCAAGCCTTGACAAAAACCAATTGTGAATCTACTGATAAGGTTATGTCAAAATTCCTGCCTGGATATTTCACCAAAACTGTAGTTTTAAAACATCTTCTGTTGCCCCTATTCCAGCCCTATGCATATGCAAAAAACCCCGAAAATCTTGAAACAACAAAACCCTTGAAGTTTTAATTAAGAAACAAAATTTGGGTGCTTTCATTTGCACTGAAGGACAGTTTTTCTTCTGTATCTGCAAAATCAATTGCAGGTGCATTTGGAAGTATTTGTACTGCTGACTGTTTGACTGACATCTTCAAATAAATTGTTCATGGTCCAAGTACTCAGGTGTAAAGTTTACACAATTGAATTCTAAGTGGATGAGAGAAGCAAAGCTTGACACCTGGTATATCACAGTTGCAAAAATATACCTCTTTGAACCTGAAGTCCTGCCTGCACTAGAACAACATGTTCCCATCAGTCAAAATGCTAGATCCTAAGTCACCCAAACACACATGGAAATACCCTGTACCCTCAGATATCTGCATATTTTGCTACAAAAAATAGAAGCCATGTCCTGGATTTACCTGGCTTTATAAAGTGTTACAAGAGGACTTGATCACCACCCAACAACTTTCAATATTAAGCAAAAAAAGAATATTAGCAGATATTTTAGTAAAATAAATAAAAAGGACATTAAGAATGTGAGTTTAATAGAGTGCTTAAGTAAACACTTAAATTAAGACAGGTAGCCCATTGTCTTCTTCAAGATCATGTTGAACCGCTTTCTTTTTTTTAAACTCATTTTTACATTGCTGTCTACAGCACTTTTAATCAATCTTTGCAAAACACTTTCCTATAGCAAGTGACAGACTTTGCAAACTTACGTGAGGGAAAGCCAATGCCTTGTCATGAAAGCCACAGAGCACTGCAGTGCTTCTTCTGAGGCAGCGTGAGCAGGACAAGCAAACACCCAGTCTGCACGAGTCTGAACTACCTTTCCTTCCACTGGCTGGTTGATCAAATGTCACATTACTGGGGCAGCAAACACTGAATTCTCACTGCTGCTACTTGGAATGTCCACTGAAAAAAAAAAAAAAAAAAAAAAAAAAAAAAAAAAAAAAAGGAAAATATCCAGGGCTGTTAATTTGGCATCTTTCACAAACACAAAATCCATACCAAAAAAAAAAAAAAAAAAATTAAGAAGGGAAAAATAACTGAGGCAATAACTGAGACTGCAAAGTTGTGCTGAGTTGTGATAAACCACTAAATCACAGTTGTGATAAAGTGTGGAGTGACTGTTTTCAAAGCAATTGAAAAGGTACTGTTCAAATGCAGCGCTAAGCATAACTAATTTGTTCTGGTAGTGTCTTCAGGCTGCCAAATGCATTTTAAAAAGAACCTCATTTAAAATGCATCCTTATAGCAAAATGTAGCAATGTTATCTAATTGGACAGTGAAAGGAGGGGCTGGCCGTCTTCCCTTCAAGCAAGAATGGTTCAAGAAAAGAACATTTCTGTTGCACCACAATAACAAAGCTGTAGGTGACAACTGCATTTTCCCACCAGTTTCAGCTTTAATAGGTCAGTACTATCACTATTACAGTGAACTTCAACTTGCTGTATCAAAAAAATTAGAACAGACGGGCACCACTTTAAGGCAATTGGTACAATTTACCTTGACTTAATAGGGTCTTTCTGTGGGAAGATGGCTAGGGGTATAACAGTCCTAAAGATATATTCATACCTTTCTTTGATGCTTCATAACATCAGCTGCTTTTGTGATATCACCACAGAGATATTTATCTGGCTCAGAACATTTGCTTAGTCCTTGTTTGAGTATCTCAGCCTTCATTCTATTAAATATTAGCAGATTTTTAAAAAATTTTCATCAAGTTCAGATGCAAGCAATGACAAAGCTTTTTTAAGGTTTTCTATGGGTTAATCCCCATGTGGAAAAGACAATCAAGAAAACTTTTCCAAGGAGGCTGAAAAACATTTCCCATTTGGACTTTGTTAATATTACTATTGGAGAGCTCTTTGCTCTCCACTCTATTTTCCATGCAGACATATTTTGGAGCTGACCTACCATGTATTGCTTCTGTTGCACTCCAGATGCCTTGAGAGGCTGCCTAGAACAGAGGCTAGCCAGTGTTAAAGAAATAAAGTAGGTATTTATTTTAAAGGCATTCAAAGGATAAACCTTGAGCATTGCAAGAGTCCAGCTGAGGCTACACCCAAAATGGACAACTGGCCACACATTTTCACACTTTTTAAAGTTTTAGGCCATTTACATATTGGGGTTAATTGTCCAATTACAGCTTCAGGTTATGAAGTCCCATCCTCCCAGACTGCTCTCCTCAACATGGTGCTCTTTATACATTTTTGGGCCCAAAGGGGCAGCGGTGTCCTTTGTTCGCAGGCTGGAAAAGGGTTGTTTTGTCTAACTAAACCATGAAGAGAACTTGCTAATGCTTTATATGAAGTTCAGAGTTATATATGAATGCAGTACAGAATCTGGAAACTTGAAAGCTAAAACTTAAGGCATCATTCCCAACAGCAAGACTGATAGACAAGTAGACAGTTCCTGAGTTCCTGAGTTCCTGAGTTCCTGAGTTCCTTCTTTAGACAAAGTAACTATTTAAGGCAATTTAGACAAATTAGGAGCAAGTTCCCTCTGTTTTACAGAACATCATATTTTCCATCAATTAAAGGCCTCCTTGTAAAAGGTGGTATCCACTTCTCCAGGTCCCTGGGGTAAGTGATATGACTTAAAGGAAGCTATGACCAGGATCTTCATCATCTGGATCGTGTTTTGAGGGTTACTGGATGGAAAACCCCAATGAGTCTGGCTGAGTCCAAAACTCTGGCATGTAGTTATTTCTGAGTTGTAAATATTCGCCTGAATTTAATAGAGTGAGACACAAATTGTTAGAACACAAATAGCTGGAACTGGGTCTGCATATTTCTAGCAAACTGGCACCCACGTTACAGGCAATTATATTAAATATACCAAGTGAATATTTCTGAATTGATAGATTTTCAATCAGGAAACAAATATATACCCCAAATTTATAATATGTGCCTGTTATCTCTTAGTAGCTTGTCCCATCTGTTTGCCTCAGAAAACAATCTCTCTATAAACACGGGCTTCCATGTTTGATTGCTGTCACTGGTACAAATAAGAGGTGGAATTTCACTAAGTAGAATTTTCACATTCCTTTGCACAGGTGATTATACAATCTGCATGACAATATAAGAACTTGAGCTTGTGCAAGGCAATTAAGTAGGCAGGTACAGTGTCTCAAGTGCACTATCTGAGATAATTAATGTAATAGTCAGAAACTGTAACTTATCCTATAAAAATGCAAGCTCTTCTGATTTATCTATCACTGAGAGAGGAGAAAAAAACACTTCTGTTCATAACAGGAATATTGTGGCGTGAGACTTGGAATCTTGCCCAACAAGGCAATAAATCAAAGAACACAACAGCCAGATTTTTGAAGAAGGAATATTTTCAGCTGAAAGAGAACTGTCCTTGACTTTCTTCATGTGGATATAAAGTATGATTCAACAGCAAATATGAATAAAAAATTAAAATTTACATATAAAATAATTGTAGCTCTAACCTCAGAAATCAAAACATGGGAAAATGAGAAATCTCTCCCTGGAAGATGTTGCAGTTGATAACGCTGTTTCAAGATACAAGGGGATACTGTCAGCTCGTAATTTAGAGAACACAAAAATTAACCAGAAAAGCTCCTTTTAATGTCTGTTTTGTTTTTGTGCATGTGTATTTCCATGTGCACATGGATGAGGATGCGTGTGTGGCTTTCAGTTCTTTGCTGCCTCTCATCTTCCTTTTTTTTTTTTTTTTTTTTTTTTTTTTTTTTTTTTTTTTTTTTTTTTTTTTTTGCCTGCAAGAGCAACACAAACAAGGGAAGACTTGAATAATGCACCTCAATATGAAAGTTCCTCTCCAGGGAGAACTGCTTTGCCCACACAGCACACCATTAAAAATGGTGAGGCTCCACATGGGAGCACAGGGCCTCCCACATGCAGCAGCCTGCAAGATCAGGAGAATTAATGATGCAAAATGTTGTCTAAAGTAGGCACATGACTAAAGTATAATAAACTACATAGATGTAAAAGCTCAAGGAGCTCCTTGTAAATGCAAAATAAAAACAAAAAAAGTGGTTTTTTGTCCTGCTCTCCCACAAACATTCCATAGGAGAAAATCCCTTTTACTTGTTTGTCTGATCTCCATTTAGTTATTCTTCAAGAGCTGTCAGTTTTCCCCTTCTCCCATGGCTACATCAATTCCTGCATGGTGTGCTCAACACAGAAGGGAACTACTTTCAAGCCAGATTCTTGAACCTATTAGAAATTTGCAACTGTGGAATTATGCAAGAAAATGGTGAATCCAGGTCATCCTCCCTCTGGCAATGCCCAGCAGCTGCTATAGCCCCTGGAAGTGACAGTAGTCAGCCTTGAAATTTCTATAGCTATGTAATATGACTGGAAGCAATACCATTGAGTATACAGTTGGTATCACACAAATTAATACAGTGTAAATTCTGCCACTTTGCTGCTCACCCCAGTGAGCCCTTTCTTTCCCTTTCAAGGAGTAGCTGTGCTGATCAATAACTAGAAAATCTGTTAGAACCAGAGAAAATTGTTTGCCTTGTGAAAACTGTTTCTCTCCTGTAAACATTTGCTTTTAAATAGCATGGACTGCAGCTGCATCCTAGATTGAGCAAGCCAGCAGAAATTGCTCACCCTAGTTTGACTTGAAAGGGGCACTAATTTCTGCTTCTATCAGTTGGCCTCAAACTTGACCCCTCTTCCACCCAACTTATGGTCAACACCAAGGGATTGTAGGAACAGGATTCACTAAGCAGTGCTGAATGGACAAGTCCTAAAGCAGAGCAGAAGGACAGTCAATTGTAGGCAGAATGCAGCAGATTTATATCCACTAGGTGAAAGAAAAATTACTCCTGAATGGGCTGGAGCAGCTGTGAAACTAGTCTTGCCACAGGCAAAGATGAAGCATGGAGTCTCAGAGAAGAGCCTCTCTTCTTTCCATCTGTAAAAGCAATTACCATAGATAAAAACAAGTTCTTGGCAGGGCAGGCAAACTGACAGGGCTCAATTCTTAAACAGCAATCTGATCCCAGGGGACCTTCCAGATCACTTACAGACCTACCATCACAGCACCTTTACTGACTGAAAATCTGACAACAGAGTAGGAGTGGGAGAGACTGTCCCTTCAAATAAACTGATGTCCAGAAAGACAGGCAGTAAAGAGAGGATTCCAGCGTAAGTTACTGTCCTCCATGCACATGTTAGGGAAAGCAATACAGTTAGCATTGGTAAGAGTAAGCTTCTGTTCTGCAAATTAGAAAGTAAAACTCTCAGGCATTTAAATTCTTAATTGAATCCCCCTTTAGTGTGCTAAATCTGATTGTGATTAGCATTCAGTAGTTAATTTCACGGATCAGAACAATTGTTCCATAATCTCCCAAACATGATTCTGTAAAGCCTAAAGCTGTATTACATTTTAGCTGTAAGCACAAACTAATATAATTTTTAATAAAATATGAAATAATAATATATTACACTGTATGGAGAGGCAATTATTTGGTCTAGCGGTATTGATTTATTTTTAAAAAATCAGAGAAAAGCCCAAGGTCAAAGAGAGGAGTTAGAGGAAGACTGGAGAAAATACAATATCTTTCATTCTCTAAAAGAAAGTCTTGAACTATGTGTCTCATGAGCCATGACAGAGAGCAAAAACTGAGAAGATAGAGCAGAACAAGAAGCTGGACACTGAAGCATGGAAAGATGTATGCTTATTATTACTTAGAGAGACAGGTGAAAAAAAACAAGTAAGTGAACAAGCAAGAATAAAAGATCAAGAAGATGCAGTTAAAGCTGAAGTGGTAGCAGGTGGCCATGCTGCAAGAAGGGAAAATAAAGAAACCCTACTTCTGAAAAAAACAGACAAACAACGTAAGATTAGAAAAACAAGCCCTCACAAATAAAACTTTCAGTATGTGGATGGTTGGAGTCAGAACTATAAAAGCTTTACTCAACAGGGAAATGGTTAAGTGGTAACCCCCCTGCTGATGGTGCAGTTCCTTGGATCAGGCTACCTTAGTGCAAAGTCCAGGCAAGCTTAGGCATGCATGGGTGCATCAGGATCACCAGGGGTAATCCAGATAGCATTAATAAGTACAAATACTTGAGCTTTCCTTGATCTAGCATTACAATTTCAGATCCATCTGTTTTGCTTTGGATTGCAGCCTGAATGTCTCATGTTAACTTCATATGCTTCTAAATTGCCATCAGTTGTATCTTCTATTAAATAATGTTCATAATTCAATAACCATCTGGACAGAGCAAGGGCAGTGTTTTGACTAATTTCAAAAAGCCTACCTAGAGAGTGGGGCATAGAAGACCTGATCCCCTGCCCTTAATTCACTCCTAGGTTTAAAGAACACTACTTATAGCATCTTCCTGTGCCCAAATTAACAGTGAAACATTTAAACAAAATAAAAATGTGCTTTAAGCAAATAAACCAAAGGCTTGTAAGCCAAATTTTATCTTCTGTTAAATGAAAGCAGTCTCGTGACCTTCAGAGCCCTTTTCCTAAGCAACAGAAATTTGAGGCAAATAAAGAAAAAAATCACGTTTCCAATAAAGAAATGGGAAGTAGGGAACTGATTTAAGGAGATAGGATTTGATCCAGTGAATTAGTAGGAAAACAAAACAGTCTAGCCTCCTTTTATGGCTTTCTTTGAGCTTGTAGAGCCATCTCCATTTCAATTCCCCTCATTAAGGAGTTTTCTCATTTTCAGTTTCTCCCATTAAAGACATAAAGTTTAAAAGGTGTCAAGCAACTGGAAGAAATTGTGTTTGTACAGTGAATTGAAATCTAGCAGCCTCAAGTTTTGCCCTCAATTACATCCACATGAACATATTTGTAACTTTGGTTCTAATTGCAAGTACAGATGGTATCAAAGTCATTTATCTGCAGCTCTTGGGATTTATCAAAAAAATGAAGGTAAAGTGGCAGGCTGAAGTGACAACTCTTGGTTTACTCATGTGTGTAATCACTGATCACCAGCAGAAATAAGCTTGAATTTTGTGATACTGAATGAAGTCATCCTAGCACTGAGCTGGAAACAAAGCAGCAGTTGTTCCAAAATTTCCTCCACACAGCACTATAAAATAATGTTCAAATCAATAATAGTGAGTGAAACAGTAAAATTTACTCTATTTTCTTTTTCTTTGTAAAAAAAAAAAAAAGTTTATTGAGAAGAGCTGAAAATCTTTATTTGGGAAATTTTTTTCTGTTGACCAGCAGCCCTTATAAATTATGCACATTTCCCCATCAGCCCATCTTCCACTCTGTCAGTCAACCTTTCCTCTCCTCTGATCCTTTTCATTCCTCTTCTTCTTCTGTTCCTCTACTGTGTGTGTCATCATCAACAGTATGACACCTGCAATTTAAGATTATATGTGACTTTAATCTGTCATTTTCTTTAAAAAGTCTGTGCAGTCACTTGTCATCTAGATTCAGTAAACTTATGTACATGTCTTTGAAAAAAATTCTCTTAACATAGAAGGTGAACATGCACTTTTTGCTGAAAACACTTCAGAAGCTTACAGACTCCCAGGAATACTTGTCTGCATACTCCTCTCTGTCAAAAAAAAAAAAAAAAAAAAAAAAAAAAAAAAAAAAAAAAAAAAAAAAAAAGTTTTCATATCAAACAAAAGCTTGAAAATACTTAGCTCCTAAAATATTAATCAACAAGATAACAGGAGAAGTACCATCATACAAGCTGCTTACAGTTTCTAGCCTAGTCAAAAGAAAAACAGATGAAGGTGCTGAGAGAATTGAATTCAATGGTATTCTGAAATAACATTAGGCTGAATTCTGCAAACTTTCTTAATGATCAGCCTAGCTTGGCTTTTTCTAAATACCCTCCACTAACTCAAGTAATAACTAAGAGTGTAGGATTAAGTCAGAGCAAAGTCAACATTGCTCTGCCTTTTGCCTTCAGAGACATATTTACTTTTGCTGTTAATGAATAGCTTTGTGTTATTTCTATTTAAATATTATGTATTTCCACTTCTTCCAATTTTTATTTGCTGCTTTGAGCATCTGCAATTTAACACTCAGATTGGTACCTACATCTTCAGTACATCAGAATTCTTCAAAAAAGTCATTGTCATCACTGAATAACACTTAATCAATAAAAGCCATTTCCTAAGCAAAAAAGTTATACCTGAAGTCCCTTCCAAACAGTCATGGTTGATTTTAAAACCCTACTTACCATACTGTTCATGTTCTGCATGCATAGAAGGAGTCCTGTCTATTGTTCTGTCTTTTAAGAGCAATAGGCATATGACAGATTGACAAGAAAGTTATTCTTTCTAACCTTCTAAGTTCAAGGAAACCCTTTGGAAAGACCATAATCAATAACAGGTTTCCCTGGAGTATTAATTTTTTTTTCTTATTTTTCCCTTTTTGAATGAATTATCTCTGCAGTGTTTTTATGCTCTGGAGTTTCTATTTATTCATCCTACCAACATGTGGGTTATATGGTGCATGTGTGCAAACGATACCCTCACTTCCCATTTCTAAACAGCATGTGCAAATGCTTATGTTCACAATGGCCCTTGCACAAATAGTGCCTAAATTACATTCTGCCTCTTTTTCCTTTCTGTGCTTACTATCTTTCTAAAGAAGGAGTAATAGTAATCTGGGGCCTTCAGTCACTAAGTTTTATTATAGCAAACTGGAATTTTCTGTCTTCAAGTCATATCAGAAGAAGAACTCATTTACAGCATGATATTGAAGAAGCACTTGTTTGTACCTGAAATTTTGCCTTTTCTCCAGTCACATTAGAATCTTAGAACCATAGAATTTTTGGATTGGAGAAGACCTGTAAGGTCATTGAGTCCAACCATTAACCTTACACTGCCAAGCCCAGCAGTAAATGTCCCTAGGCAGCATATCTACGTGTCCTTTACATACCTGCAGGGATGGTGACTCCACAACTTCCCTGGGCAGCCCAGTGGCCTGCAGTGTTTTACTGTTACCACAGTCCCCGCGCAAAAGAAACTTGTTTCAAAGAAGAAAAATATTGCACTTAAGCCTGAGTAAACTTTATCAATTGTTCTCTGAGTAAAACGAAAACATGGCATGGGTTTTCTATCTTCTATATAAACTGAGAAATTGAGCCCTGAGCAGAAGATTTCAGTCTGGAAGAGATCACTCAGTCTCAGGGGTCCCAGTGTAGTGGTGGCTCAGCTGTTTCCACAGCTACCAGGTGGCTTTGGGACCTATGCACCCTCTGGGTAGAGACCCTTGAGAGCACTTTCCCCTAGGTCACCCAGGCCTAATGTTGTCACTACTGGTCTGCTCTCTTCTTCATACACCTTTGGAAAGAGAAGAAATGCTACTGAAGCTCAAGCACTCCAAGTATTTGGTCCTTATTTTGTGTCTACTGGTTAACAGTGGACAGAGTTTACAACAGTGTCCCAAATGGAAAAGGAACATTGGCTTCAGGGCTCCTTCTGGTCATGCCATGATTGAGGTAGACAAAGGCACAGGCACAATTTAACCCTGACCAAACTGTAACTTCTACAAAAGCTACTGACATCAAGCTTTGCTTTAGGGCAGACCTGGCAAAATAAAGAATGTCTTTTCTTCTTCTTTTTTTTTTTTTTTTAATAGTAAACTCCTTCTTGTTTCTGAACTATGCAATATAGATATTTTAGCTTGTGATGTTACTGACAGTTGTCACTGCTCTTTGTATAGCTAAGAGGCTTGGGGGGGAAAGGGTGGTGGGTTGATTCCCCAATTTCATGAAACATTTAATCTGGCAACCAATTCAATAGTTCTAGAAAGACTATAGGCTGGTTTTCAGGCTTGGAAAAGTGGATACGAATGCCAGATGCATTACACAAGGTTGTATATCACCTAAATTGTGAACCAGGTGTCACATGTAGAGACCCTGCCAGCTGCTGACTAGTTTTCACTGTTCACTATGCATTTGGTGAACGAAGCAATCCCATTACTTTATGTTTACAAGCCTCTGTTTCATAGCAGGTTGAAGTCAAGGATGTAAAAATCAAAAATATAGTATCTTACTTTGCTTTGGACATAGTGAAGATTGCTTTAAAGGGAAGCTCATTCTGCATGTGTAAAAATGAAGATTGAATATGGTTTTACTTTGTACCTACCCAAGTTTTAATACTGCCTGTATATTTTAAAACAAAAGATGTAGAATTACAGGCCTTATGTAAAATTCATCACAAATCTTCAAAACAGGTTGGATATGGCCTGTGACAAATGATGTTCCATAAAGTATTGCATGACTATTTTTAACATAGCTCTCATACATAATTTCTCCTGCACTGACTGCCCAGCAATATGAACATGTTGAAATACAAGTCATTAGAAATGACAGGCCTTCATATCTCCACTTAATCTTTGCAGGACCCCTACTCACTTGACTTTATATAAGAGGCAAATAAAAACAAATTATGTGGACAACTGGAACCATCCCAGCACTTAGTTCCAGCCATCTATTGGTATTAATCATTACTGCATATTCCTGGTGAGTGGATGCGAATTCAAAAGCTCCAAAGCATTTCAATTGCGTCACTGTCTCCATCTTTACTTTCCCTTACTGGGCAGTAATTTCCTTTTAGTTGAGATCCTAAAGGTTGTGTCCTCCCCACACCAATATCAGCAGTCATTGTGGACTCCAACCCTCAGGGTCTAGTATTCTCAAAATGCCTTTTTTTCTTTTTCTTTTTTTTTTTTTTTTAAGCCAAAATTTCATTTCTCCATCACTTTCATAAAAGAACAACTTTTTTTTACCTCCTACCTCTCCAAAGTTGTTTACTTTGGCACCCTCCTCATTTTTCATCCATTACCTCCACTTTCGTCCTTCACTGTAAGATAGATGATAAACGGCCCATGCATCAGCATGCACTGGCTTTCATTCCCAGTTTTGCCCACTCACTTTCTGCATCAGAGGATTATCTGGGATCTGAATAAAAGCTAGGATGCATCTCCCCCAGGCCATATTAAAGGCAGGCACACAATAATCCATTTTCAGGCATCCTGCTGCAGTGCTGGCCCCAGCCTGCTACAAAAGGGAACAATGAAGAGTCAAAGTAGAATAGACAGCAATGAAAAGAGTAAGTACTTCTCCCAAAAAAGCCTGAGGTCCACTTCCTAACTTCAGGTTACACATCTCCACAATGCACTGGGCAACTTTGCTGCAGCTTTGGCTATGTGTGAGGGTTAGAGCTCTGTCCCCTGTGCCTTTGCTAGTCACGTTGCCAGCACGTTTACCTTTCTACCACACCGGATGCTGTGAGCCTTAAGTAAATAAGACACTTTTGAGATCCTCGGTAAAGGATTCTGAAGATGAATTCTTCATCAGAAAAAGTTCTTTACTGAAAGGCTTAAAAAGCATTGGAATGAACTGTTCAGGAAAGTGGCATAGCACTTAGTACCAGTATTTGATTGACATGGTGGTGTGTTCAGTCAAAGGTTGGGCTCGATGATCTTGGTGATCTTTTGCAACCTTAATGATTCTAACTTGGTGTTAGCTGTGTTTTCACTTCATACTCTGGACCTGCACTTTCTTCCAGAATCAACCATTGTCATCCTATGTGTAGATCCTTGGAAGTGCCTCTTCAACCTTCCTATTTGCATTGAAGGGTCTATTAGAAAATATTGCCTCTTGCAAGCCCAAGCACTCAGCGCGAACTCCCACTCCCACCTCCCGCGCCTCCCCAAAATGACTCAGTGGATTCCAGCCTCCTCCCCGTGTAAACAGGGGTACGCACAAGGACAGGCAGGATGCTCACAGCCACCGACTCTCATTCGTACTAGGAGCCAAGGAGGACACAAAGCACAGCTGCCCCTCACTCCACAGGGGTCCTCCTGCGGCCGGGGAGCGGGCAGGGAGCTGGGCGAGTCCCCGCACGGAGGCAGAGGGGCAGCGTTGCACACCCTGCCGTTCTCCCGCTCTCCCATCCGGCACCCCGGGCTCCCCAGGCCCCGCCGCCCCCAGCGTGCTCCACCACTCGCTCCCGTCCCCGGGAAGTCCCGCCCCGCTCGGGGCGGTCGCGGCTCTGTGCCAGCCGGGGCCCTGCGGGGTGCGGTGCTGCCGGCGGAGGGCCCGGCCCGCGCGGTGAGCGACGCGGCTCCGGGGAGCGCCTGCGGAGCCGCTCCGCGCCCTGCCGCGGCCCAGAGCCGTGCCGGGCTCGCCCTTGATGCCCTCGGCCCGACAAGGCGCCCGGGCCGGGAAACTTCGCCCGAGTTGAGGGGCTGTAGCGGCTTTCGCTCGCTCCGCTGCTGGCCCGGGAAGGTCCGAGGCGGGAGAGCGGGAGGCGGCTGGCGGTGCTCGGGGCCGGGGCGGGCGGGGAGCGCGGGGCTGTGCCGGGCTCGGGCAGCGGGGCAGGGCCACG
>VZUI01036671.1:0-65647 GCA_013401135.1 Cettia cetti | reverse complement strand
GGGCTGCCGGTGAGCCCCCGCGGCGGGGCCGCTCCTCCGCGACCTGGCGGTGACCCCCGGCCGCCGGGCCGCTGTCGCTTTAAGCGCGCCGGGAGCGCCGCCGCCCCGGACGGGGGGGCCGGGGAGGAGGGGGGGGAAAGGCGGCCGGAGCGGCCGGGGCTGCCCCGCTTTAAAGAGACAGTGCCCGAAAGGGGAGCGGCGGGAGGGCACGGCCCGACGGGGTGGGCGGGGAGGGGGGGCGGAGAGGGCCGCGCCGGGCCGGGCCGGGCCGGGCGCTGCCCGGGGGTGCTGCGGGGAAGCAGCGCCGCGGGCAGGCTGCGGGCGTGGGGAGGGGGAAAGTCGCCCGCCCGTCCGTCCGCCCTCCCACGCGCGCTCACTTTTCTCCCATCCCCGGCGGAGAAGTGAAAGAAGTTTGTTTTGTTGAGCGGTGCGCGGAGGGGTTTGTTGTTGTTTTTCTTTTTCCTTTTTTCCCCCCCCCTCCCCCTTCCTTTCCCTGAAGAGGCTTGTGTGGGTTTGGGGTGTTTGTTTGGTTTTTTTTTTCCTCTTCCTCCCCCTTCCCCGATAACTTTTTTCGCACACACCGCCCCAAAGCCAGCCGATAAGACCAGAAGGGGCCGAAAGGGGATGGTGATGGCGAGCCGGCAGGAACCCGCCGAGCCCCGCCGCCGCTGAGCCCTCCGGGGCCGGCAGCCCCCGCCCGGGCCCCGCCGCCCCCCGCACATGGTGGAGCGCCCCGCACCGCGCCCGCCGCTCCCCGGACCCCGACGGCCCGCGTTTAACACCGAGATGTTGCTTCCAGCCGCCTGAAGGATATTTGTCCCTCTCCCCCCTCCCCGCCCCCGCGGGCTCCCGGCGACACAAGGTAAGAGCGGCGAGCGCGGCGGCCGCGCTGCCACGGCCCCGCGGGACGGGGCCGCTTTGCCCCGTCGGTGCCGCCGCGCCGCCGGCCCCAGGGCAGACCCCAGATGCCGGGAAGTGCGGGGTGAGCCCCGCTTCCCTCCTTGGGGGTTTCTCTGGAAGGGAAAATTAAACGTCCCCTTCCCAAGAGCGGTCGGAGGTGCGGGCGGCGGGGCAGCGTGCGCGCCCGCGGGGACCGAGCTCGCCCGGCGCGGCCGCGGGGCTCTGCGGGGTTCGGGGGCCTCCGGGCTGCGGTCGAGGTTTTGCACCTTCTCCTTTGGAGGTGGGGGCAGAGCCGGGCGCGGCGGGGCGATGCTCGACAGCCCCGCGGGCTGCCCGCACCCACCGCACCCCCCCACCCCACGGCCGGGCCCGATCGCGGCCCCGGGGCGCGGGGTGTGACCGGGGCAGCCCCCGCGGGGACAGCGCGTCCCGCGGGGCGCCTGCAGAGACCGCCGAGCGTCCGGGCACGGACTTCTGTGCGCTCCCGGTGAGCGGGCAGCGGCAGCGCCGGCTCCGGCCGCGGCTCCGCGCTCTCCCCGGCGGGGCACAGCCTCCCTCGCCCTTCGCTTTTCGTTTGGGGCGTTTAAGGTTGTTTCCTTTATTTTGCTGTGAAAATGGGGTGGTTGCTGCCGGTGCCAAGGCGAAGAAGTTACAATTTAGCAGTCAGCTCCCTGGGAGGTGTGCGAAGTTTGGGATAGGCCGATGGTACAGTTTGCAAATAATGATATTCAGTCCGCTGTAATGATTAGTAATTTGTCATAATATTAGAATAGAACATCGTCTTTAGCTTGTCCACGAGCAGTCTCATTATATTTGTTTATTGTCTGCATAATTGGAACTATTTATTGGTGTGTATTGAATACTGCCATGGTTTGCATGAGTGTTTACATTGTTTTTCATTTATTCTCTTTTTTTTTTTTTTTTACATAAGGAGTTCTGTTATTTGCTTCGATTAAGGGGAGGGATATAAGTGTTGCACAGGACTGTTTGGGAAGTGTAATATTAAAACAAGATAAATAACTCTGCCCACCAGATAAAGTTTGCTTCAGAGCTACAAATATGAAAATACTAAATGAGTGCTGCAATCAACGTAAATCCTGAAAACAAAACAATAACCTTAAATGATGCCAACGCCATCTATTTTAATAATTTTTGTTATATTCCTGTCAGAGTCCTATTTAATTAAAAGAATAATTTCAGACATAGTCATTGATGAATGCATAGAAAATCAGGTGCCTCTTAAATTAACATAGTGTTTCATTGTAATAATTAGACAACATTTCGATTACATGTAAATATTTGTCAAGACATTTTTCAGAACATTTATTGTTGTTTTATTATTATGTATGTATTCTGACAGTTCCTAAAAATAATCTCAGTGGGGAAACATATTTCTGAATAAACACACCGTTATTATTACTATTATTATCCACTTGTTTATCTGGAAGCCTGTGATTTATCTTTTGATTAGAATACTCAGCCAGCTACAGAAAGATTTACTGTTTAATATTCTTCTTTTTAGATCTTGGATGAGTTTTGCAATGTGAAGTTCTGCATAGATGCCAGTCAACCAGATGTAGGAAACTGGCTCAAATATATCAAGTTTGCTGGATGCTACAATCAGCACAACCTTGTTGCATGTCAAATAAGTGATCAGGTACGTGGTGTTCACTTTTTGGAGTTACTTTTTTAAGGAACTTTCAGGTGTCAATGGAAAAAAAAACAAAACAACAATTCACAACAGCTTTTGGCCTATTGGCTGTTATGGCAAACGATAAGGTACAGATGGAAATGCAGAATGGAATAATTTTGATCACAGGCAGTAGAAAATACAGATTTTCTTTTTCCATATTGTTGTTCTGTTCGTAAATGATTTTTTTTTTTTTTTTTTGGTTCTTATATCTGATAAAATTCAGGACTGCTTTCTAAGGGGTACAAAGCCATTATAGGCTGATTTTCAATTAGGAGCATTTTCTGGCTCCTGTTGCAGTCCACTTGGATTGCTATGTTAAATTGTTGAGTTGGTCAGAAGCTGCAGCATGAATTTAATGGAAAGAGTGGAGGACACAAAAGTGATAATGTTACCAGTGTGCTTGCATGTGTAGAGCTTTGGATTTGAATGCACATGTGCATGGATATTATTGTGCCTTCCCATACACTTTGCTGGAACTCATAGTACTTATGTGCTGAATCAAGGTCTTCGGTGGTTTTCTTTTTCTTTTCATTTATTGCACTTAAATCCATTCTTTGTTGGGCTGAAACATTATTTATCTTTGTGTGTTGGAAAAAAGGCTTGGATAGGCAGAGGCAGAATGCAGTAAAGCAGTAAAGCATTTTGTTTTCAATTATGCTGATGAGTTATTAGGTGTTTCCTAAATCAGGGTTTGCTTTTGTCTGCAGATAACACAGGCCATTATGAAATATTTTAATGGGCAAAGTTAGGCTGAGGAAACTTTGCTTCTTTAAAGTAAAATATCTAAAACCTGAAAAGCAACAACTGATTGTGAATTCTTGTTTCCAATTTAAACTTCGCTACCTGCAATGTATGATTCGATTCATTTAATCAGTGTTTCATTTTTCACCACTTAATTAACTGCATCAGGTGAATGTTAAAGATTATCTTTAGCTGATTTAATTGCCTTGACAGTATTGAAAGAAGAATCACAACCAGACACAAAGCTTCAATTAGAAATCATTCTTTCTAATCAAATTCCTTACGTATAGGAAATGAATGTGAGGGAGCCTGCTATTTCCAGCCCAGTGCTATGTATTTCACTCATACGAGATAGCTGATTAAAACTGGGTTAAATAACTTTCTCAGAAACTATGAGAGAAGATCTTTTTCATTTCCAACTTGAACAGTTCAGCCCTGAGCACATGTAGCATAGAACGAACCAGCGGACTGAGAGATAATTTCTTTTTTATACAGCAGCTGGTTTAACTAAAAAACCCATAAAGGTTATTAGTAAAAGCAAGTTATGTTTTCCAAGCTAAAATATGCTGTGTGCTGAAAAACGATAAATCTCTCCATGCAGAGCATTTATGGAACAGTGATAGGAAAAGGAAACTATGTAGATTAATTGAAACAGCAAATTCAAGTATTTCGCATTGAGCAGGACCTGGAGTAGGTAGGAAAGATCAGAAGTAAACTCACGTGCATTGGTCAAAGCAACTCACTGTCTCTGGGTCGGTGTTGGGGCTCTGCAGCTGAAAGTGCAGGCGAGGCTGAGCCATCAGCATCTCCCTCTGAGCGCACACACACACACCCGCGCCTTGACGTTTTTGGAAGGAAAGTTATGGCGCTTTTAACTTTCTCTTTTTTTAGTGTTTACATTTCTGACATTTGGTAATGGTGGCTGTACTGCTGCCAATAATTCCCTTCATTCACTGGAGACTTGTTATTTATTTTGCACAGTATCGTGCTGTTCATAATTCCATATTTTTACAGCGTTTTGTTGCTGAGATTTGCAAATTAAGATTTGGTTGTCTTTCAAGTAGCATGTTGTGATCTGGGTGCTGTCAGCAGGAGATTGTTGCTCATTTGGCCCTCTGGAAACGCTGCACATTTACCCACAAAATCGTCCGTGTATTCCAAGGTTTTATGACCAGAGCCTAAAAAGTTAATGCTAAAAATGTGCTCTCGAATCTTAAAGCAAGAAAGTCTTTCTAACAGCTCCTCCTTCTGCTTTCTTCTGGCACAAGCTCACCAGAGGTAATATAAAATATAATGGGAAGGCAAACTGGGAAATGGACGTTACATGGCCAAACGTGTGCGTGGACAAGGAGTGACAAATGCAAGTCAGGACTGAGTGTGCACATATAGACTGTGTGGGGCTGCCTGGGGTCATTCAGACTCGGTAGCTCCTGGAAAAAAAAAAAAAAAAAAGAGGGAAAAAAGAAAAGGAAGGGAATTAAAAGGGAAAATAAAAATAAGGTGAAGCTGAGGATGTGTGTCAGTGGTCGTGGCTAGAGCTGGAGGGCAGAGACGATGCAGCCCAGCTGGTACAGGAGACCCCAGCTCAGCTGGAGCCACAGCCAGTGCTGGGTGCAGGTGTGGGGGGACACCCCAGTTCTTCCTGCCTCCCCCAGGGACACAAAGACCCTCAGCTGCCCTGGTTGCACGGGGAGCATCCCCAATGCGGAGACGCCGCTCGCTCCTGAGCCACAGACACTCGATCAGCAGTAATTGTTCACCTCTAATTGCTTCAACTCATCTGTAAAATTCACAAGCAAACATTGGGCTGTACCTGAGAAGGTAAAAGATCCTGCCAGCGCTCCCAGTCTCATGCTGCCCACAAGTTTATACTACTAAATTCAAGCTTGACTGACAGACAGGTATGGTTCCCAGACTGCTCGAGGCAGGATTGAGATGAACTCAGGGTGGTGTGTAATCTGGTCACTCTGCTGTGTTCTACCTGCTGTATTTAACAAAAAGAGGGAAAGAAAAACATTTTTTTGTCATTTTCTCTCTTAGAGTTTTTTCAGAGACATACCACCCCACCCCCTGACTCACGGCTGAGGTTAGGTTTCATCACTTAGGATCAACTTTACAAAAGGCCTGGGCTTTTTCTTATGACTGTATAAATGAGCTTTGCTGAGATGAACAGCTCGATAATGGTGAGATGCAGTCAAAACATGCACGCTGGATGCAACTCATGTTTCATTTGATTGCAGCTGGAGTAGGGCTTAAAAGCTGCATTTTTTTACTTTTTTTTTTTTTAAATTTCAAATGAGGTCGATCTAAGATTTCTTTTTGCTGTCCTACTATTATCTCTTGTCATACCCAATCTAACATGAACATATGTAATTTTAGGTGTATATCAATAGTGAAATTCCACAAACAGGCCACTCAGTTTTTCTCTTTTCCCCAAGGAGACTACAGTGTGTCCAGAGCTGCAGAGAGTCTTGTCACTGTTCTTGCCCTGGAATGTGATTTTTCATCTCAGAGTCAGTTTAGGATTCTAGAGCAGTTTCTGCTAACTTGGACGACTCCTCTCTGTTATCGTTAAATATCTATTAGTTCAACTTTTTAATGACTCTACTAGGCTTTCTGGCAGTGCTGTCAGCCCAGCAAAAGCATTATTTTTAAAGGTGCATGTTAATGAAAGTGTGGTTGCAAATCAAGCAGTGGCATGGCAGGGGCTGTACATTCCAGGCTGAGATCATGGTCACCTTCAAACTACAAATTTTTTTTTTTTAAACTTATTTTTAGAAAGATTGTTGGTAGCTGTTGAAGTTAAAACCCCTGAATACTGTTTTTATCTTGCTTGTTGCTTGCAGAGTTCTGATAGTGATACAGACACATAGTGCTGTGAAACTGCCCTCAAGTTTCATGTCTGTTTCTCCCCAACAAAGCAGCTCCTGAAGAGTCCCCTTGGTTTATCCATGGAAAACTCAGAGTGACTCAAGACCACTTTACTGAGGTTTTAGGTTGCTGTGCGTGCTGAAATAGGTTTTTGGTGGGTTTTTGTGTGTGTGTTTTGTTTCCTTGCCTTATACTCAAGTACGTGCCACTGCAAAGGGAGCAAAACCAGTAGTATCACACTCTTAACAATGTGCCCGATGTCAGTGATATAAACTTACAGGAGTGAACCTACTGCTGTAGGTTTCACCAGATCTGATCCCACCTTACACGTTTTACAAACTTTTTTAATCTGCAGGCACAGCTTCATGTTTCAGGTTTTATGGCCGTGGCCCCCCGTCCGTGGCGGGCAGGGGCTCCTTGCACAGCCACCTGCAAAAGTTGTGTATTTAAGGAATAGTTTTGAGGCTTTGTTGTCAGAGAGTGAAAATAAAAGTTTTGGCTGTTGTGGGTCAGGAGGGCAGCACACACTGAGCTCATATGGGGCCCTATTCTGCCATGATTCTTCCTATGAGTTCTTGGTTATTTATCAAATAACCCCACTGGAAATCAGCTCCCACTGAAAATCTGTCTCCAGTGGAACAGGGATGTTTTAGCTTGGGGCTGGTGGAACGAAGAGCTGCTCAGTGGTGATTTTCCACTTGCTGCAGTTAGAGCTGAGGCTGTGGGTGAAATTCCTGCCTGGGCTTTATGACTGCCTGTGTTATCTGGAATTTGATGCACTGGTAGTTACTGCTCTCAGCATTGGACTGTCCTGATGTGACCTAAACTGTTTAAAACCAAACCCAGCAACTTGTTGTTGGCATTTCTGCAAAGTTATGAGGTTTTTGATGATTCATGTTTCATAAAAATGAGAAGGGATTTTTTGTGATGAGAGCTGTCAAGTCCTACTCACCTGCTCTTAAAGAGTAATGAATTATGGGCAACCACAGAGCCAGGAGAAGACTGCACCTTGATATTGGTGTGGTTCATTAATGGAGGTTCATGGGTGTTAGAGGACAACTGATTGGTTACATCAGCTCAGGAGAACAGATGGGTGACAGAAGTTGGGGTCTGGTGTCAGTAGTTAGTCAAAGAAGAGATTCTGCACAACCAGAGCAGCTTGCATGAACCAAGGCTTTCACAGAAGCTAAAATTCACCAACAGTGGAAGAAGACCTGAGTGGTACTGGGAGGGAGGTGGCCTGCAACCTCCCAAGATGCCAAAAAGGTGCTCTGCAGAGAAGTATCCTGCACTTCCCTTCTTGTTTTGGGGAGCAGGAGGCCCCTTTTCCCTCACAAGGTGGAAAAATGGGAATTCCTGGAGCATCCTTCCTCCAGTCCTTCCTGCATAGAGATTTTGGGGCATTTTGGAAGTGAAGAAGGAATGGATTCATGGCCCTGGTGCTGAGGCACTGTGGTGCTCCCCCTGACCCCTCTGCAGTGGGAAGGAGAAGGTCATTTCTCCCCACTGGGCTCCCACTTGTGCCCCTGCAGCCTCTTGCATGCAGAGACTTGTTGAGTTTCGCCTCTGGATTTTTGCTGAAGTTTTCTTTGGGCCCAGTACAGCTCTCAGGCAGGACTCCTCTACCTTGGCCCTTGAAAAAACTCCAGTTTGTTTCAATTTATCATTTGCCTGAGTATAGCAAAAAGAACATGGCTCAGGTTTCATCACACAGCTCTCCAGCTGCACAAGTTGTTCATCAGAGGAGCTAGAATTGAAGCTGTGCTATTTGGACCTTTTTCTTTCTTGGTTTTTTTTTCCCTTCAAACTCTTAATTACAGCTTGTTGTAAAGTTGTGTCTGTTCATCCTTCTCATTTATCTGGCAGGCATAATTCCTGATTTTGATGGAGCTCCTTGGACATAATGCTCGTTAGTAGTTTTGGACATTTGTTTTACTTTTCAAGCAAGTTCCACTCTTGCTCCCAAGCAGTGTGGAGGGGGATGCCAGTTGGCAGCATGCACGCTGCCTCTTGGGGCACCTTCCCCAAAGGAACTGGGAGATGAGGCTGCCTTGCTTGGGGTGGGTGTACCCCTGGAATGTGCTCCAGTGAGAGCTGGATGTGGATGCTGGTGGGGCTCACCAAGAGCAATCCATTTTTGGGGCCTTCTGTTCCATCCCACCATCCCAAGCAGAGTGGGGCCTCCTGTTTGCACCAGTGTGGGGCAGGACAGGATCCCTGGGTGCCTCCCCCGTGGTGGGAGCTGAGTTCACTACGTGGCCTGGGGGTTAAAGGACAAACTGCATCGATTTGGAGTGGCATCTCTAGCCTGCCCTAAAATCTGAACTTCCCAGGCAGCTCTGGGGCACGTGCAGTATTTTCCAAAGCTGTAGGCAGGAATAAAGGGTTTAGTTGGATGCACCAGAACACAGCTCCTCTTTGGGGCACAACAAATGTGTGCATGGCAGTTCCTGCCTTCGCCCGCACTCAGTGGCCGAATTGTTCCTTTTCCTCCCAAAACCTTAACTTCAATTAACCCCTCCTGGTTCTGAGGGATGCTGATGGGAGCAGAGGGGGGTCCAGGCAGGGCAGTGTGGGGCTGGCAGGGGCAGGGGGCTGGCTGGGGTGCTTCAAAGCACACGGGCTCAGCGGCCGAGCGTGGCCCCAGCCGAGCTCGCGGGGAGTGCATTTCGCTATTATTTCAATTATTACAACTTCCTGAATAGGTCGAAGGTCGTTCATAATTCACGCTTCTGTCATCTTTACACATGCCAAATGCAGTCTATTAAGCATAAATAAAATTTCAAGTGCCTGACCAGGAAAAGTAAACTGGGATTCATAACAATGAGGCCTTATTCATCCATTTAAAAGTGAATAGTGTGTGTTCCTTTTTTTCCCCTCCCCTTTCCCTTTATGGCTTTGCAGTTTGGGAGCTTTTATTTCTGCTCGGTAGCACAGATCTCTGACCTGTGGTGTGGGCAGGCACAGAGCACTGATGAGCCAGGCCTCCCCCAGCTTCTCCCCACCTCGGACCCCCTGAACTTTGAAAGTGTTTCCAGACCTGAATCCGATTTTGCTCTTCCTACATAAACTGTAGTCACACACCGTTGATCCCAGGGCATGTGAAATGAGCATCTGGACTTTGCTATTTTTTTTTTTTTTTTTTTTGACCCTCCTCTGGTTGTTCCTCTCCTGTACAGAAGCTCTTCCTATACTTGTTCTCAAGCAGACCAGTGCAGGTTAACCCAAAAAAGTTGGTTAATGGAGCAGGCTCAGTCAGCTGGAGAAATGATAGCCAGAAAATTGAAACCTTTCATTAATGACCGTAGAGTCAAGTCAGGACTGTGTGCCAGAAATCTTCAAGCTTTGCAATTGAAAAATCCACTTATTTTATGATAGCATTTCCTAATACAAAAAATGCTGCCTGTGGTAGAGGTGCTGTTCTTGCAAAACACAGGCAGCCCAAGGGGTACCTGGAGCTGGTGGGGAATTGGTGAGGTTCCACATCTGGGGATGCAGGACACCCCCTCCCCGCCTGCCCTCAGTCATCTGCTGCTTCTGCCTCAAAATTAGGGCAACATGATTCATTTCAACAGTTGGCTTCTCACTTTTTCCCAGACAGGGTAATTCCAGGAGGTTTTAAGTGGGAAGAACAAGAAAAAAAATTAGTTCATGTGAAGTAATAAGGACAGCGCTTAAAATCAGAATAAATTTACCTGCATGGTCATTTTAGTTTAAAATTCAATGTTTTATTTTAGATTCTCACTGCCATGCAAATTGATGTATAAATGGTTAGTGTAGGTGAATTTTTTCTGTACATACAGAAATTTAAAAAATTATTTTTAATAATAATTGAAGTTAGTACTCTAATGGTATGAAAATGCCAGAACTGGAAATCTGTCACTCAGCTTTTGTTTTGAAGAATGTTGGGTTTGAGATGAAAAATAAAGAAACATTACTCAACTTAAAAAATGGAGTTTTTTGAAACACTCGTCTTACTTCTCTGTTGAGGAGCAGAGGGGCTGACCAGGCAGTTTCTGTGGATTTTTAAATACCAATACAGCCAAGACAACTGGCTGCAGAGTCTGCTTCCTGCTGAGGGATGTGTCCCACAGCTGCAGGAAAGATGCTGCATCCTCCTGGGCTTCCCCAAGAGAAGCAATGCTCCCCAGCTTGTGAACAAGACCCTCCTTATGCCCCAGTCCATGTGTCCTCACTCTGTGATCAGAGGTGAAAAGGTCTGTTCAAACACCCTTGATGGAACAGGGAAAATACCAGAGAAGGCTCCACTGTGGTTTTTGTTCACTCCTTGGTGTGGATGCAACACCAACCCGGGAAGAACAGCGGCGTTTACCTGACTGGGAAACAAAACCTGGGAGCAGAAGCAAGTCCTGGGCAGAGCAGAAGCTTTGGCACAGTCCCTCTGGGATGGTGGAAGTCCTTCCTGGCTGTGTGGTGTTCCTGCTCCTGTTTCCACCCCAAGATGAAGGTCTCCAGAAGTCTCTTCAGTCAGTGTGCACATGTCATTATTCCACACAAATATTGCAGCAAATATTCACTGGATGTGGTACTGTCATCAGGTTTATTTGCAGGAGGTAAAAGCTGGCTTCATTTAAACGTGGTTTGGCCTTTGATGGGATGAGCTGTGTTGCCTCAGTGCAGCCCCAGCACGCTGAAGCCCACCAGGAAGCCCTGTATCCTTTGGCACTGACAACAGCATTGGATCCACAGGGGGTTGTGGTACCAGATATTTGCCTGGCTGCATGAAGACAAACACACAGGACACTGCTGTGGCTCTCTTGGCCTCCAGAACACTCGATGGAGTTTGAAATCCCTTCAACAAGAGATGCAAATAGAAAACCCAAGCAGCCCAGGCTGGTGTTTCGATGAGGGGTGGTGAGGATGAGGAGGGAGGGTGGAGCACACTGCCCATAAATTCTTTCTCCTGTTTTTTATGGGGAATATTGTCCCCATGCAGGGGCTTGTGGCACTGGTACCTTGTGCCTGATGTGTTTTGCCAGCACTTTTGTCACCTGGTGAGGGGTGAGCATCGGGCAGCTCCCTGCACTGGTCTCTGGAGTGGCTTTTTGGGACAAACTGAAGGAAAAACCCCTCCAAATCTGGGGAAATACATAATTAGTTCGATATTTGTAGGTATTTAGCCCATGTCCGTGGGCACAGCTTGTGCAGGCAGAAAGGATTAGGCTGTACGGCCACCTCCTGGAGGACACCGGTATGTGCTGGCTGCCGGTGGGTGACAGCCTCTGTGTGTGCCTGGGCAAGGAAAGCAGCCACCGCGGGTGTCAGTCCACGTGTGACCACGCAGGGAAGGTACCCAGAATCTCCAGACACCTGTCCCTACCTGTGACAGACTCATCTGTGTGACTTTGAACACTGGAGGTGATTTGCTGCCTCTCTCTCCCCATGCACTGCAGTGAAGGTTGAGAGTTAAGAGTTTGGGAGCAAACCCTTTAAAAATACATTAGTCTGAGAAAAAGCAAAGGCATCATTTTTTTAGCGTAGGAAACATAGCTGTCATGTGGTTTTGTTTAACAAGGCCCGAGGAAGTTACTAATATTTATTTGAGCTGCTTCGTGGAGCTTTTTAGTGCTCTTCACATTTCCTGCTGAGACAGAAAGCAGCCAGATAGATTTTGGGAATTTCCTTTCGGCAGAGGCTCGTGGTGCTGGCATGTGCATCCTCTGGTGTATGGACCCAAGGGAGGATGTCCCCTTTGCCTCCCCCACAGCCTCCTGCCTCCCCTGTGGGCTCCTTCCCACAGCCCAGCATCACCTGTATGAGGGGACAAGGTGTCACCAGCCAGGGCCACCACCAGCAGTTTGGCTGCTCACGGTGTTTCTTCATCCAGGACTGATTATTCCCTTGGTTTTCATTTGAAGCTAAGGAATAACCAGGTGCACTGGTTCTTACAAGTTTCTCTCTTCACAGCTGTTTGGACTGTGTAGATGGTTGGAACAGGGGGCTGGATGCCTATGGCTTAACCAGCAGCATCTCCTCATGTCTGCTTTAGAATTATAGAAACATTAGGGTTGGAAAATATGTCTAAGATAATTAAGTCCAAGCATTAAGGTTGCTTCAGTACCTTTTCCCAGTGCAACAGGAGTTCTTCCCTTTCCAGGATCACTCCGGGATGTGTTTTATGGCTGCTCTGTACTTGGGTTTGGTATAACTCAGCAGACAAGTTGCTGGTGATATCTGCAGTCATCACACAGCTCATTGTTCAGCAGAGGCTGTTGAAAGCAGTTCTTTTTATCCTCACAGAGCCCAAGACACAACAGCTTTGGGGCTGGAGGGAGCAGACCTGCTGTGGTCAATCAGCTCCTCTCCAGCAGCAGCATCGTGAGCAGGCTGGCTCTGGCCATGAGGACTGCCACACTCACCAGCAGTGCTTGATGCTTCTTTGCCTATTGAGGTGCTTACCTTGCTTTTTCTTTCATTTTTTTCTTTTTTTCTTTTTTTTTTCCCCCAGATATTCTACAGAGTGGTAGCAGATATTGAGCCAGGAGAGGAGCTCTTACTGTTCATGAAGAGTGAAGATTATTCACATGAGACGATGGCTCCAGACATCCATGGTTAGCCTCTTCTTACTGTTTCATTCATTAACCCAGTGAAATTAACTCACTGAAATTAACCCAGAATTTAGGCAGATTTTTTTCTTGTGTTGAAATCCTTGGCTTCTCTGCAACCAAGGAGGAGAGGTGGGCTGTAATTAATTGCATTTGTCCATCTTCTGCCCTTCTGTTCCTGATTGAAACTTGATGGTTTTGTGGGATTGCAAAAGAAGAACAACAATTCATGTCCTCATCTCGAGACTGTGCTGCTCCTGCAGGACACATGTGGGCCCTGGTTATTGGTTATTTTTTGTCGTTTAACCAAACAGCTGCGACCTTGAAAAGAGGAAATCTGAGGTTGTGAATGTTGCTGTCACTTGTGAGGACATCTCGGTCATTCTTACTCCTCACACTTGTCCTTTACTTATCCCGCACACAGATTCTTCACCTGAAGCTCCTGAGTTGTTGCTGAGATTTGTCCCCCAGATCTCCTTTAGCTGTGCTGCCTGTTGGGCAATGGGTTATCAGCCACAGTGGGAACTGGGTGTGGGATATCTGCTTAATGCCCAGCACATTGCAATTTATGCCCAGAGGGACATTTTACAAATTTTCAGGGATTCAGGGACAAGGCACAGGGAATTATCAAGGTCTTGTCCAGCACACTGTTCTCCCTGCCTAGTCCCCATGGTCAAGGAGCTATTGTATAAATGACACCAGAGGAAATCTCTGCAGTCACATGCAGGATCATGTCCCACAGGGCTAATTTAGAAGCAGACTGAGCCAAAGTGTTGCTCATGGACAGCCAAGAGCAGAGCCCCACGACACTTTCTCTGGATCAGCTCAACTGTCAAGTTGCAACCAAGAACATTCATTGGGGATTCCAGCCAGTGCCTTTCTGACTCAGAGCCTCAGGGCATTTGTATCTGGAACCAAACCAGGGTGTCTGGCTCCCTGTATGAACCAACAGTAGAAAATGAGCAGAAAAACACCCATTGCGGGATGCTGGGATGCTCTTCTCCAAGTTTGATTTTGGAGGATTTTTTTCAGCTAATCTATTCTTTTGCAGGAATTTCTAGTTAAGGGAATGCAGTACTCACTCCAAAGTAACACTTTACTGATAGTCTACACTTTTCAGTAAGAAATTATGGCGGATTTTTTTTGAATCTAAAGCAAAGAATTTAACTTTATCCATCTCTGGCTTACTTTAAACAGGGCTGAGTGCTGCAGAAGGACTGTGATGAAAATGAAGAGGCTTTTAAAAACTCTAAACACCCTTTTGGCTGTTTCAGATGCTGGTGTTTGTGTCTGAGTCAGTCCTTTTCATTGGGAAATTCAGAGACTGGCAGCCTCTGCTGGATATCCATGTTAGACCCTGTATAATTCCATTTAGGATGGTATTTAAACACTTATCCTTGGTATTTAAACTTTTGTCCTAAGCCAGTTTTGGGGATTCCTGTTGGATGTCACCCAGCCAGTTAACACGGAATCAAAGCATTACTATAAAGCACTCTTAGGAATCCTTCTTTCTTTTGAGGTTCCTTTTTTTTATTATATTGAAGAGCAATTAGTTAACCACACCATCATCCAGCTTCTGATGGGGTGGTGGTTAAAAATGAGTGAAAACTGACGTGGTGTCCCTGTGCCCACCCCTGTGTGTTGCAGAGGAGCGCCAGTACCGCTGCGAGGACTGTGACCAGCTCTTTGAGTCCAAGGCCGAGCTGGTGGACCACCAGAAGTTCCCCTGCAGCACACCTCACTCTGCCTTCTCCATGGTGGAGGAGGACTTCCAGAAGAAGCTGGAGAATGAGAGTGACCTTCAGGACGTGCACGAAATCCAGGAGTGTAAAGAGTGTGACCAAGTCTTCCCAGACTTACAAAGGTAGGAGAAGGTGCTTAAAACGTGGTGGAATGGGGCAGGCTCTGTGATGGCTTCAGCTGGATTGTGCAGGGCATCAGAACCTGATAAATTCACCTTCTACAGAAACCAAAGATGAAGATGAACAGGATTTCTATGCCAGCTGGTGCTTTATGGTATAAAAAATCAACACAATCTAAATAAATCAGAAATTTTGTCCTTGTGCTTGAATTTCTTAGTGAGGATCTTCTATTAAGAGCTGGATCTTTTCCTAATCAGCTCTGAATTGGACTGATTGCAGTGAAGTCACAGGAGTGGTTCTACTTCACATCAACTGAGGTCTGAGTTCCTTAATCTTAGGTAGAAATAATTGGCAACATCTGAGTGTTGTTCACTGATGTTGCCAATTTTGTCTTTGCAAAGAAGCCATTTGAGTTAGAGATGGGTTCTAGATGTTAATAAATATGTCTATATGTTGATATTTATTTTTAGCTGTATGGTCATGAAGCACCAGGGTTTGTTGTTTTCTTAAATTTATCTCTCCGTTAAAACAGATAGACCAGTGTGCATATGTACCCAAAATACACAGAGGATGTAAACAATGCAACTTTCCTGTCACTATAGTTTCTGTGATTACTTAAAATACAATATTACAGTGAAGATTAACAGCGAATTTTGCAAGTTGCTGGAAGATACTGAAAGTACACAGTAATTTTTGCAGATTCACATCTTGCTGATTTCTTGACCTGGGGAAGGGTAACCTCAACCAATGTTTGATAGTGATGTTGAGATACCTCAGTAGCAAAGTCCTGGGCCAGATGCTCTGCTGAGATGAGGTGGTGCCTTTGGCAGGAAGCTGGATCTCTTGTTTTCAGTCTTAGCACCATTCCCACACTCCCATCCTGTCTTCTTGTTTTTTTTCCACGTTGTGTGGGCACAACCAGAGTGACTGTGAACTGCCCTTTTTCAGCACAGCAATATGTGAGTCATTTAAAAGCTGGCTTATCAATTTGGAGTATTTTGTGTGTTTCACAGAAATCCTCACTAGTCCATGATCCAGGGTCCCATTATGTTGGAGGTTAGCATGATTTTCTTCATGCCCAGAGTTGGTCCCTGTGGATAATTGCTCCTGGATGCTTCAGGTGCTGGTTCTGCAAGACGGAGCCCTCTCTCCCAAAACAGAGATGTTCCTTCCCTCCATGGAGCAGTTACCACAGCATCATGTGGGATGTTTCAGATCAGTGTATGATCCTTGCACTTGGACAAAACTAATGACACTGAAATTAAAACATGATGTGCTAAACATCACTCCCCAACGTAGTTCACCCTGCTGTGCAGGCATCTGTGCAGGCACAAGGTCTTGTTCACAGGCTGATGTTGGGCAGTGTGTGGCTCCATGTGTCTGATTTTCAGTCTGAGGGATTGATTCCAAGAGGCTGATGGAGGCAGATCAAGTCAGAGAATTTCCAGCAGCCTGGGTGAGGCAGGACTCTGGTCTGTGAGGTTTTTGCATGTTGGGAGTTATTCAGTGTTAAAGTTCTTTTCTCCCTGAGAACGAGAGGACAATATCTAACATATGGGAATCATTGAGGAAATGTAAATTTAGCTTAAAATATTAAATATTGAAGAGAAAGGGCAGAAAACAAAGAAGGACTCATCATAAATAGATGGGCAGTACTGTGAGAAAGAGTAAAAAATGAGAGAGAATGCAGCCATTCTTCGAACTTCTGAATTATTGAAAGGCTCATACACCACACAGACAGTTCCCTGCAAAAAAAGTGCCAAAGTGTGCTATATCCAGGTTATATAAAACAAAAGGCCCAAAATGAGCCGTGCTTGAGGGTGTGAGTGATTACCTGGAGAAAGAGCTGAGCAGGAAGGGGGGGCTGTTGGGTCCAGGAGTGCCCAGTGCTGATGGCCACAGGTCACGGTGCTGTGGCTGAGTCTGGGAGATGGTTCCACAGCCAGGGACAAGAATTTCTCTAGGTCTGATGGCAAATTTGTTTACATGGTGGGAAGTCAGTTGTTATAAAAGTATAAAGAGCAGAAGCCATAATTATTTCCCCCCCCCCAGAAGAAGAGGGGTAGAAGTAAGAGCATCTGCAGAGTAAAAACATTTCCATTGCCTGTGGCTGAGAATGGAGGTTGCTGTTTGGGCTACACAACCCAAACAAGGCTGTAACCCCAGCAGGTTTTGCCACTGATTCAGCAGAGATCAGTGGGAACTTCATGTGAAAACACTTTGAGCATCCCAGGCTAAAATTCTCACTTCCCAGTGGGTTTTCTGTGTATCCACTCTTGCATTATGTAGTGATCTTCCCTCAAGCAGTGGTGTGAGTTATGACTCTGTATGTGACCAAGCAATACAGGTGTTTAAAAATACCTATTTATGAATGATAAAAATTCAGAGACAAAAATTAATTTAAAAGATGTGCAACAGAATTTAGGTGGACATTGAATATCCTAATAATAGACTGAATAAACCACAAAGAAATGAATGACTAAACGACCACACGATTGTACACAGTTAATAATAATCATCAAGAATAACTTCAGTTGTGGTGTACCTTATCTAGAGGCTTCTTGAACTCATCCCGTCCTACTCCAGAGGAGTTATTCCTGCTGCAAGAAAAATTGTCTCCCATCAAAGGAGTGGATTTATAGCAGGTGGTGGCATCCAAGGTGTGTTTAGAGGGAAAGTCATAAGGCAGAAATAATTCAGACTGCAGGGAAGAATTACCAGAGTGAAATACTGAGAGGTGTATGAAATAATCTCCTTGGGGAGCGATGGCAGCAGCATCTCCTGGAGCATTTGCAAGTGGTCTGGCAAAACATGAGAGGATGTGTTATTCTGGTGGGGAAAAGGAGGTTCTGCCTCCTGGCTGGGGTGAACCTGGAACTCACAGGACTTATTTCTGTCAGGATTGGGCCTTTGGGGCTTTTTAATTTTTTTTTTTTTTTTTTTTTCTTCTTTTGGCTGTAACTATGTGCTCTGCTCTCTCCTCTTCCTATAAAGCCGTATCTCACTGAGCCCTGTTCCTGTTTCCACAGCCTGGAGAAGCACATGCTGTCTCACAGTGAGGAGAGGGAATACAAGTGTGACCAGTGTCCCAAAGCTTTTAACTGGAAGTCCAACTTGATTCGTCACCAAATGTCCCACGACAGCGGGAAGCACTACGAGTGTGAGAACTGTGCCAAGGTACAGTGAATTTGGGGGCTGCCTGGCACTTCTTGTGCTGCTGGAGGCAGGGGAGCATGGAAGTGGGGCTGCCCCAGGCTGGGATGCAGAAGGGCATAGGGCTTCTGCCACACTCCAGAGGGATTCTCAAGGGTTTTCACTTTTACTTTGAAAATATGTTATTTTTCTTTCCCTTTTGGTTTGGAAATGACTGTGAAGTCTGAAATGGGCTCTGATGCAGGATGCTGAGCATCCTTGAGCTCAGGGCTTGGCTCCTTGAGAGGATTGGTGGGGTCTAAGAGGGTCAATGAGGGACAAGAACCCCCAGGAGAACGCAGAGCAGAGGATTTCCTGGGCTGTGTGCCAGCTGCTGGGACCAGAAACTTCAGGACACTACTGCAATATAAATCAAAAATAAGCAATAACAATGCACCCCAGCTGCACTGAGTACAACTCTCATCTCTAAAGCATCTCCATCACTTCCCAGCACTGGGCTTGCTGTGGTGATTATTTGTATGGGATGTCGTACTCTGCATTGCTTTTTATCAGATTCCCAAAGCTTGGCCCTTTTGCATGAGGAATTACTTGGTTTTAGGTAGATTTTGCTGCAATAATGGGAATTTCATATTGATGTATTATAAGATGTAACCAAGCCTTGGTTTCTTGCTCTGGATTATGTACAGATTACTTGTTGTCACACACTCAGGTATCAGTATAGAGTATTTCTATTGCAGTAATGCTTAGAGGTTTCAAGCAGCCACATTTTCACTCCTTTTCCATGAAGTCCCTGACCTCAAAGGTGCAATTTCTAATGGCAAAGCCAAGTCAAAAGCAACTGCTGCAAAGGGATTAACAGACCCATGCAACACTTGGGTGATCCTGGGAAACTGAGGCCCCTTCCTGCAGGCACAGCTCCCATTGCTGGGATTTTAATCTTAGAATAAAGGGTTTTAATCTTAGAATACTCCCAAAAATAGCTCCAAGGTTTGAATTTTAAGACTCTTGTAATAACTGGCTTCTTCCTCAGTCAAGTTTCTTGGTTAATCAGTACTCATTTCCTAGCAGGTTTTCACGGACCCCAGCAACCTCCAGAGGCACATTCGTTCCCAGCATGTGGGGGCTCGTGCTCACGCTTGTCCAGAGTGTGGCAAAACCTTTGCCACTTCTTCAGGCCTCAAACAGCATAAACACATCCACAGCAGTGTCAAACCTTTTATATGTAAGTCTCCAACTAAAAGTCTTTGATTAAGTGTTGTTTCTCTTGCCGTAAAGCAGCGCAGGCTGGAAGCAGGGGGTTGTGTTCTGCTCCCTTTGAACTTCCCACCCGTGTCACAAGGGCTTTCAGTTACTGAATGAGTTCTGGGTAATTTGTGGTCCAATGCAAGGAATTACTTTCATGTGATTTTTCTTTTCAGACAGACACTGTGTGCTGTATAAATGTTGTCCTGGGGATGTTTTTCCACACTCAGATGCAAAGTGAGGAGTGGGATTTAGCCAGAAGGAGCCATGCCAGGCTTGGTGGCTGCAGCCTCATTGCTCTGCACCTTGCTGAGCTGGCTGCTCTCCTCCTGCTTTAGGAGCAGGTTTTGGGCTGCAGAATCTCCACAGCAGATGCCATGACTCAGAGGCAGTGAGATTCATCTTGCCACCTCCCTCGAGGCTCCTCTGCACATCCCAAGTTTAAGGACTGAGTTGAGCTATTAGATCTTGACTAACAGCTTCTCCAGCAATCAAACTTGCCTTGGATGTGAGCCTGGCTCTGTTCTGGGCTTAAATGGGATCCTCAGCACCTCACAGGATGCATTTGCTGCTGAGCCAGACCCTGCTTGGGAAGGGTGCAGGTTGCTTTCCCTGCCTTTCACTGGGGAAGTAGAGGCAGAAAATATTTTAAAATACTGTTCTTGGTAGTGCTACTCTCCACCACAGCCTTTTCAGGCACCTGCTGTGACTTGAAAGGTACCTTGACCATCTCCCCTTCTTGTCTGCTAAATCTCTTAATCTTTTGCTGCGCTCAACAATAGTTTGCCAAAATATCTGCACCACACCTGTGGAAAGAATTGGTCACAAGCTAATCTATTTCCTCAAGAGGGGGAGTATTGGTTTAAGCAACTCATTTGTGCAAAATCTGTAACCTGCCACTGGATGAGTAATGCTTATGGTTTGGACTCCTTCAATGAGAAAATGTGTAAATAGATCCAATATCAAATATCACTAATAATTTCTAAAGGTGATTGCAGATTAAATTATTGCACTTAATTAGAAAACTAACTTCTGGTTGGGTAGGGACTCCTCAGGTAGGCCTATTGCAACATCCTACATAGCAGTCTATAAGTGGAAAACTCTCATGCACAAAATAACCTTTCAAATGCTTTTTGTTGCTATTTTCCCTGATAAATCAAAACAACAACTGGTACCCCTTCCCATGTAGTGTGAGGGATGAAACCCCATGGAGCAACCTAGGGATAACATGTAATTGCAGAACAAAAAGGTTTGGAGACCACATGTTTGGTGGGCTTTGCCGAGCCCTGAGAGGGAGGTAGGGTCACCTAGAGCAGATATCTGCTTTCCACCAGAAGGCCACACACCATGATTTACTCATACCAGTCTGTTTATGGCAACTGTCTCTTGTTACAGTGTGCCGCCCAAGCTTGAGTGAAAACTCACCAACACTAAGGTAATTACTCACTGCCTTCACAAAATCTCCAGCCTCCCCAAATAGAAACCACATGCCATAATAGACTGAACATATTCTAAATAGTACTTACAGTAATTTTTTTTTAATAAGCAGAAAATATGCAAACTTAACTGCTGGCTAATTTGGTGTCCAGAGACAGTCACCATACGTAGGCACAAGATTAATTTTTTGCAATTTTTGAGCCAGATTTGGGGTTTGTGTTAAAGCTGGGGTCTGTAGAGCAATAAAAGCTGCAAGGAGGGAAGCTTTTCTTACAAGTTAGTTGCTTAAAAGTATGGCAGTGAGATTTAAAGGGTGTAATAAGCTGTGACAGCAGAAATCAGACCCAGCTTCTGTTGCTTTCATACATGCAAAGAGTTAAAGTTGATAAACGCCCCCCCCCCCTCTACTAAAGTTTAAGTCACATGATGAAAAGGAGGTAGATTTTATAACACAAATTTATCTGAGGAGTTCTGGCTGTTGGGAATGTCCATGGAGGTGTCACAGTTTAGACACAGAGTCTTCTCCAGAATCCCCATGGCACTGGCTGTGCTTGTCACTGATGCTGTGGTACACCCAGGCTTCAGGTGGCAGTCCCCAAGAGGAAGAGTCCTCCAGGGAGCAAGGGCTTCCACATGGGCACAAAATTTCTTTGCCAACCCTTAGAGCCCGTGGATTGACTAGAATGCCTGTTGAATGCAAGAGGCACCTTGAGCAAGCAGCACCTCATTAAATAGTCTTAAATTACCGTCAGTGCTCGAAAAGGTAAATTGTTGGTACAGCTGTTAATTGTTTGCTGAGATTATAATAATAAATATTTACGTATTTTAATGGTATTGCCATTATTGATTGAATTAAGTTTAAAAACTGAGATGAAATGCATTTAGTCAAATTATTAATTTGCATCTCCCTTAATAGCCTGTAAGGATATCTTAAAATTTTAAGTGCATATTTTTGCTTTTCTCCAGAGTAGAATATTTCTTGATTCTGTTGACTTTGAAATATATTAATGGAGAATAATAGTTTTATAATGTACCACTGTTCTTTAAGGGAGAACTTCCCAGATTTTAAGAAGACCTAATCTGTGCCAATACCCCTCTTTTCAGTCCTTTGCCACTCCAGCCAACCTGATCAAAGCCTTATCTTTAACAAAGCTATGTGAATAAGAAGCAGGACCTCAACACAACCTGGTGGAAGATCAAAAGTTCATAAAACATGGCTTCTTTTTAATTCTACAATAGCCTATCCTTGGAAATGCATGCATTTGAGATATTTCTTTTTCTGGAAAAGTACATATGGTCTATCCTGCTTTACACATTCATAATATCCAAGATGGAGCTTGTGTGAGCCTCTGGATGTGACACTTGAGCCACCATTTGGGTCCATTTAATTTTTGCTTCTGTGATCAACGTAATGGGAGCTGGGGGAAATTATTTTGTAAACCCTCAACAGTGAAGGTAAGGGGCCTGATTCTGTACCCTGGAGTGTGGAACAGAAATATCATGCCTGTAATTAGGTTAAAAGTGGGAGAAAATTGCAGAGAAGTCAGAGCTTCATAACTGCAAAAATGAATGATGAACAATTCTATATTAGATACAAATATATTTATGTTGAATAGGCAAATTATTTTTCAAAGGGACAAAAACTACTTAACAAGAGAAAATCAAACATTTTCAGGAAACTAGAATAATCTCTTTTCATCCTTCTTATCTCCCTTATTTCTTTCTCTTCCATATTTTCCCCTATTTTTTCGCTTTATTTTTGATTTTTCTCTCTCTTCTTTCTTGCTTTTCCTTGTGAATGAAGATTCCCAGCAGGAACAGTGACTGATACACAGAAACAAAACCTTCTTCCTGAATTACTGTGCTGTGAATTTCCTGTGTTTGGGCCCGATCCTGCACCCTCTACCCCACAAATTGTCCCAGGGATGTCAGTGTGGGATGTGAACAGGGGAAAAACAAGTGGATGGGGCAGGATCAGGCCCGGGAACAATAAGAGCATTGTTGATGGGATATGGAGCAGGCTGCTGAAGAGGTAAACAGTCAGGAGATGACAACAAGTGGTGGAGTTTCTCAGGGGCAGGGATTTGGAGGAGCAGGAAGGTTAGCGCGGGCCCCGGTGCGAGTGGAAGTTAGAGGACGTGATTGCAGTTCATGGGAACCAAGAGTGCAGGATGGGATACATTCAATTCAGTTTCCTCTGCAGGCTTAAAATAGAGCCATTGTAAATTATGTCAGACTGTCTCAAATCATGAAAATGATTGTTAAAAAGGCCTCAGAATACACAATGCGTATTGTTGTGCGGCTTTGATGTGTGAAAGATGAGAGCTTATGATATAACACAAATTAAATAAAAATAAAGTGGCCACATGCTTTTTCCTGGCTGGGAAAAAAAAAAAAGAAAAAAAGGATTTATTGCAGAGGGATAATAGTGCTTGCTAATAGTGGTGCTGCTTTGTTTTTAAACAATTCTGGAGCTGATACTGCTAGAAGCAAGGTAGTGCAGAAGTACAGACAGATTTTGGCATAATGAAGAGCACAAGACACAGCAAAGCCTTGGGACTTGCCCGATGCTCCTGCTCATCCAAACGATGCCAAGACGAGACATAAAAAGGCACTGGGGAACAAGCAGTGCCCTCTTCCAAACCCCACTTGTACTTACAGACTCTTAACTTGGTTGCTGCCCCAATTTCCTCCCTGAGGTTTGTGGCAGCCAGAAAATCAGGAGCCTGCAAAATCCTGTTTGCCTTAGTGATGTGACTGACTCTGTAGTGTCTCACTGTGCACCACTGGGACCAGTTCCAGCCTCCTGCCTCTGTGGAAGGTTGCTGGAAGCTGAGTAGAGTGTCACAGGCTAGATCAGGCCCTGACCCCAAGGTAGATCTGCTCCCCTGTCTGTTCCCAGGCTTTCTCCCAAATGCTGCATTTGTGAGACTGAAATCATTCCCATCCTCATCAGGTTCTTACTGAGCATCAGATATGCAAATAAAGAGAGTTTCATTCTTAAAGGAAATTGTTGTTGAAATATGGTCTATCATGTCATGTGCAAGAGGCAAATAAGCAATATTAGGACTAGGAAAGTTGGGATGTGGAATTTAGAGTTACAGCACCCCAGGCACCTGCGAGCACTCCATGCATTGCATGAATAGAAATGCATTATGAGAGTACTAAAGTTTTTCAGGTTTCAGCCTGGACTTCCATGAGATTAAATTCTTCATTTTAAGTGGAAAAAAATATTTGTTACTTTTATATTTGGAAATAGGAAATACCTGGTTGTCTGCTGCTTCACCTCTTTCCTATTCTTGCAGAGTGAAAGCTCTGTGAGGCAGCTTCATCTCTCTCTGGTCCTACAAATATTTATTTTAATGATTCATTTCCACATGGGAATAGTGACATAAATGGATGTCATTCGAAGACACCTGTGCTCCCACACAGGAGCGCTGTGGGTTCATGCGGGGTCACAGCACGGGGTCATGGCTCTTGGGGGGCTCTGGGGGCTAATGCAACCTGGAATAATGGTACTGAAAGTGCAACACTGTACAATGCAAAGACCAAACAAGCAGAGCATGTCTTTTAGTGATTCCAGACCTTTTCTGCTTGGTTGGAGCGGGTTTTGGTGCTGTCTTCTGACGTTTGTCTGCTCGGATGCCTTGCTTTGGAGAACACAGTTGCTTTTGTACATTTGTGCACCTAGACCTCTCCCTACGGCTTCCTCATTGACATTTGGCGGGTAAAAAAATGATGTTTGCACAACTTTGAGGGTGGGGGCAATTACCACAAAGCCTGAGATGTGTTGTTGTTGTTGTTTACATACAGGTGAGGTCTGCCATAAATCCTATACTCAGTTTTCAAACCTTTGTCGTCATAAGCGCATGCATGCTGATTGCAGAACCCAAATCAAGTGCAAAGACTGTGGACAAATGTTCAGCACTACGTCTTCCTTAAATAAACACAGGAGATTTTGTGAGGGCAAGAACCATTTTGCAGCAGGAGGATTTTTTGGCCAAGGCATTTCTCTTCCTGGAACCCCAGCTATGGATAAAACGTCCATGGTTAATATGAATCATGCAAATCCGGGCCTTGCTGACTATTTTGGAGCCAATAGGCATCCTGCTGGTCTTACCTTTCCAACAGCTCCTGGATTTTCTTTTAGCTTCCCCGGTCTGTTTCCTTCAGGCTTGTACCACAGGCCACCTTTGCTACCTACTAGTTCTCCTGTTAAAGGACTTCCGAGCGCAGATCAGACAAACAAAAGCCAAAGTCCCCTCATGACAAATCCTCAGATACTGCCAGCCACCCAGGATATTTTGAAGGCACTAAATAAACAACCATCAGTAGGGGAGAATAAGCCAGTGGAGCTTCAACCAGAAGGGTCCTCTGAAGAGAGGCCGCATGAGAAACTCAGTGACCAGTCAGAGAGTAGTGACCTTGACCTTGACGATGTCAGTACCCCCAGTGGCAGTGACCTGGAAACCACCTCGGGCTCTGATCTGGAAAGTGACATTGAAAGTGAGAAAGAGAAATTTAAAGAAAATGGTAAAATGTTCAAAGACAAAGTAAGCTCTCTGCAGAGCCTGGCGTCAATAAATAATAAGAAAGACCACAGCAATCATTCCATTTTCTCACCATCCTTAGAGGAGCAGACTGCGGTGTCAGGAGCGGTGAATGATTCTATAAAGGCTATTGCTTCTATTGCTGAAAAGTACTTTGGTTCAACAGGACTTGTGGGGCTGCAAGACAAAAAAGTTGGAGCCTTACCTTACCCTTCCATGTTTCCCCTCCCGTTTTTTCCAGCATTCTCTCAGTCAATGTATCCATTTCCTGATAGAGACTTGAGACCGTTACCCTTGAAAGTGGAGCCCCAATCACCCAGTGAAATTAAGAAGATCCCAAAGGGAAGCTCTGAGTCTCCCTTTGACCTCACCATAAAACGTAAGGAGGAGAAGCCACTTACTCCCACCCCCTCAAAGCCAGCAGCCCCCTCTGCATCCAGCCAGGACCAGCCACTGGATCTCAGCATGGGCAGCCGAAGCCGAGCCAGCAGCACAAAACAAGCCGAGCCTCGGAAAAACCACGTCTTTGGAGAGAAGAAAGGAGGAGACCTGGAGCAAAGGAAAACTTCAGAGTCCTCTTTGCAGCACGCCAGGCCCACCCCGTTCTTTATGGATCCCATTTACAGGTAAAGGACTCTCTGCTGCCTTCCAGCATCCTGTGGTGCAGGCAGCCAGGGCTGCCACCCTGTCCCCCTCACAGTGTCCCTGGAGGTGCCACTGCACTGCCAGGGCATGGGGGGCCCAGGCCACATGCTGACCTCCTCACATCCCAGCTGCTCCAAGAGAGCCACGGGACTGGCAATACTGCAATTAGCAAGCCCTCATTGCCAGTCATTAGTTAAACCTGCATGGCTTGACGTGCAGAGGTTGAATATATTCTCTTGCCCATAAACGAGTTGGCATCAGTATTGAATGTTTGTTTATTTGGTGTGTATTTGATGTAACTGGTTTGCCTGAAATTAATTTTCTTCCAAAACTCTGCCTGCTCTGGCTTCCCCTGGAGATGACAGTGCCTCTCCCCAGGGTACCCCTTGTGCTCCACTTTGTCAGCTCCTCTTGAATTCAAGAGGAGTTTCTCTCAAGTACAACAAAGAAACACATTGGCCCTAAGGTGTATTAAAAGTACAGAGATTGAGAATGATTTCTGCCCTTTTTTACCATTATTTGAGTATTGGGTTGATTTCTTTAGGCATTTCATTCATAGAATTGAAGGCACAGCATCCTTGTGTGTTCTGAGTGGGCTCCTTAGTCATAGAATCATCACAGAAAGTCTTGGGTTGGAAAGGGCCTTAAAACTCATCTCATTCCAACCCTCTGCCATGGACAGGGACACTTTCCACTCCACCAGCCTGTGCAGATCCCCATCCATGGTCTACCTTGTGAAATCTATGGGAGCCTCATTGTTGGCTTTGGAAGGTGCCTGCTGTCAGTGAGCTGAGATTTTAAAAACCAGTGGTAAAATCCAGATCTGGGGTTTCCCAGCAGAACTGAGATGGATCTCACTGGGATGTGAATTTCACCTGCATCCTGTGTGTGTCAGCCCCCCTTTGCCCTTTTTCCCTTATATCTCCAAGGAGTCAAAGTTATGCATCTAAATTAGTTTAGAGAAATATTAGCCATAAAAATATTTGTCTGTATTATAAATGACTGATTTTACGGCCTCTTGTTAAAAAAAGGATCCTGCCATGTAAATTATGTTAATTTATTACTTTGTTTGAAAAAGAAATGCTGTGGGCAAAGTTTTTGGAGAGTGCTGGCGCATAAGACAACAAGTCTGCATTATGAAGAAACAGGATATGATGCTATTTACTGAGATGGTTTTATTCATGCCAGATTGATATCTGTGTTTGACCATAAGTTTTCTTTACGTCATATTCACTTAAAGTGCCTGAAGCAGCGGAAATAATGATCCGTGTTTTATGGCCCTGCATTACCAACTAATTAAATTGCATTGCAAACTCCCCTGCCCAGGGCAGAGGGGTTGGAACTAGAGAATCTTTAGGGTCCCTTCCAACCCAAACCATTCTGTGAGCCTACATTTCTATGAATGAATTCTGTACAAAATTTGGCAGCACAGCACAAGGCCAGTTATTACTGAGCCTTCCTTTGCCATGAGTTACCTCTACATGTGGACAACACGATTCATCCATGAAACCATGCAAATCAGTGACAGAAAAAGCAAAATCCTCAGGTTTCCACTCTGTTTCTGAATTATCCAGGCTGGGTTTTGCTGCCATGAGTGCATTGCAGGGTTTGTTGCTGGCACCTCAGATTCAGTGTGTTCCTACAAGCCCACCTTTCTTGCCCTGCTTGACCTTGGCTGTGCACAGGGGAGGTTTCCAGGGTGGTGGCTGTGATGTCATGTGTGGACAGATGGCAAAGGACTCATTGCTCAAGGCTCTGTTGCCTTGAATTCTTCTCCTTAGTGCTGATTGTGCTCAGTTGCTTTATTTCTTTATAAAAGTGCTTGGTATTTAGTCCTTGGTTGCTATTGTAATGGTTATCAATCTTCTGAAGTGGGATTATTCCCTATATAAATGGTATAATCTACTTTGAAGGTGATTCCCAGCCACACCCTGGCAGTAATGAGCTGTGTGGGAATCAAGACTTGAGTGTCCTCCCTTATCTTTTATTGTTATCTCCTAGAAACAAAGTGTTTGATGTGTAATTGCCTGTTTTAAACCTGAGTAGCTGTATGATTGTTAATATCTGAGACTGATTCATCACAACCAAATTAAATCTAATTTTAACATTTACAGAGTAGAAAAAAGAAAGCTAACTGACCCACTGGAAGCTTTAAAAGAGAAATACTTGAGACCTTCCCCGGGATTCTTGTTTCATCCACAAGTAAGTATTTTGGGAATTTTGATGTTGTAAACAAGCCTGTTGATGCTTCAAAGCAGGTGCAGAGAAATGAATGCAGTCTTAGTCATTTTTGGATTTCCTAAAACACATAGTTTTTGCTGGACCATTGTGGTGGAAAAGCGTAAGCATTGTTCTGAGCTTCTTGATGTTTTGCAGATGAAACAACATGTTTTGATTGTAGAGGAAGCCAGAGTCGAACTGAGTGTGTCTTTTAGAATCATTTTCCTCCAAAACCATAACGTAGCCACCAACATTTGCAGCCACTCTTGTTGTCAGCCCTCTCCTGTGCTCTGGGCAAGGAGAGTCAGAATTGACTACGAGGAGTTGATGCAGATTCTCTGTAAGAGCAGGAAAGCTCAGCTTCCCACATTAAAAGGGATTTTATTTTGTTTAAGGACTCTCACAAAAGAGAGAAAAGCTCCCACCTGATGTTTCCAAGCCTCGTAGTGCAAATGCTCCACGGTTTCTTTGGTAGCTGCTGTGGGCTGCAGTGTGTGCAGTGTGTGTAGGATCCCTGCTCCTCCATTCCTGAAGAGAGACTTTATGAGGGCTGCTCGCTTGCTCTCAGGCCACAATCCTGGATGAAAAACATTGAGGAGGGTGTCCCAAAACAGTTCAACTGTGATGTGTATGTGGTACAGGAAGAGGATCTGTGTGCAAACTATCCATTGCTTTTCTTCACCAGCACCACACCCTCATTTTGTCTTCCTCCTCCTTGCTCAAGGAGATTTTACTAAAATTCTCAGTTAAATCTTACAGCTGAATAAAATGCTCTGTGATATTCACAGATTTGAGCTGCTTGCTGATTGTGAGCTGCTTCATCTAAGTAATGACACCCTCTACACATTCTCTATTTTAAGCAGATGACCATGAGCTGCTGTCTCTGGTTCAGGTTCCTCTGAATTTCCAGGCAAAACAGCCCAATTATCTGCTCCACTTCCTTTTTTCTTTTTTTCCAGTGAAGTCCTAAGTTGTTATGTCCTAACTTGCATGGAATATGTTCTGAAATATGACACTTCTGCAGAACTGGGTAGAGCAGCTGATAGCATATATGGTTGCAGATGCACAAAAACACCCCTTTCCAGTTTCAGTGCCTGGACAAGGCGTTGGATCTAAGTATTAAAGTATTTAGTGGTATTTACATGCCATAAGTTTTTATGGCATTATGTAAGTATTTATAAGCATTAAATAAGAATTTAAGATGTATTAAAATCACTGAGAATTTATGTGCAAGGTTTAATAGCAGCTTAACACCTCCTGCTGAGTTACCTTAAATAAGGTAAATCTGCCCAATTGGCAAAACAAGTGAAAATTCCCCTTTAGTAGCAGATAGTGCTAATGCACAAATACACAAAGGACCTCAGTCTGCTTTTTGTCCCTGCTGTAAAACAGGCTGGTTGCTCCCCACCAAGTCAGTGGTTCTGTTAGAGCAGCTAAGGAGCTGTAAATAATGAGGGAATTATTTAAATTAGGGCATTTTAGATACTGCGTTGATGGAAAAAGCAGAATTATTTTGCTTAGTGCTGTCCAGGTGTTCAGAAGCTGTAACTCAGAGCGGTTCAGTGGTGTTGGATTTGGGGGTTCTGAAGGTGTTGCTGCAGTTTGGACTGATGCCAGTGGTAGGTGGGGTGGTCAGTGGGTGGAAAAGGGGTTGCTGGGGTAAAATTCACTCTTTGGAGTTTGGCTGTGGTGGGCAGGAAAGGAGTCAGATATTCTCTGTAGCGTTGTGTGACTGAATTACCAGGGGAACTGGGAGTCAGGCGAGGACGTGTGGGTGAAATGGAGAAAATGGAGACATTGGGCATTTCCCTGTTGATGGGAATTATGTCAGGCTTCCACCCTTCAGGGAGTTGATTGAATCTTGTGTTGGTGCCTGAGGAAGGTCCCAGTGCTGTCACAGAGTCTCAGTGTGAGGAGGAGGCAGCTGGTGCCACCTCCCTGTGGCAGGGCCACCCCAGGTGGGGCAGAGCCAGCCCCCAGGAGCAGGAGGGAGGGCTGGCTCTGCAGAACCTCCTCCTCCACATTTCTCACAGAATTAAACCTCCATGGCAAAGCCTGGCTTTGGTTTTATCCCTTACCTGAGTGAGAGGGATATAACATCTTTAACTTGGTGTGAGCTGGATCGATGCAGAGGTCAGGAGTGTAACAGGCACTAAGGAACATTGTAAAAGAAAACCAAACCACCAGCACATGTCCTGTCAAAAGAGTAAACATCAAAATGCTTTCTTGCAAACTTTAATAGAACAGAAAGGAGCCTTCTGTTTGCAAAGGCAGAATCTGGGCTTGGTATTTATAGAGGGCTGGGGAGCGGCTTCCAGAAAAGCTGTTTTTCCTTTATAGTCCTGTTCACCCCTGTAAAAGTACAGGTGCTCTGCAAGTTTTCATTTTCTGCTGGAAGGATTTAAAATATTTACAAACTTATTGTTCATGTCCTAAAAGCTTGTGGTTTTGTTGTTGAATTTATTCCTGAAAATTGCCATCTCAGGGACCAAGAATTTATTATTTCTTAACTGGATAATTTGACAGCAAACAGATGGATCTTTCAAATAGGTTTCTGAAATAGAACTTACAGACATAAACCCTGAAGTCTGGATCCTATTCCTGGCTGGGCAAAATTCCTTCCCATGCCCAAAAACAATGAAAATTAGATAATTTAATGGCATTTCACAATTATTTGCCATTATTACAAGGATCATACTTTTTAGGAAGAGAACACCCCTCTCCAACAAATCATTCAGAAAAACATTTTAATTGGTATCTTTGAATAAAATCTTAATAAGTAGATTGATTGCAATAAGGATTCCAATGCAGGAATAATGTGTTGTTTTTGTTTCAATTTTGCTCCCAGTTCCAATTGCCTGATCAAAGAATTTGGGTAAGTTCATTGCTTATGTTTTTGATTTAATCACTGTGAAATAAATTGCATAAGAAGAATATAATATGAAAGATAACTTACCTCTCAATTATGGAGCATGCCACTCTTTCCTACAGGGTCTTGCAGCTGAGCAGATAAATATGCTCTTGTGTTAAATTGGCTTTATTTTTACGTACCTGATCCGGCTGGTTTTGTTTGGTGAAGGCAATGGGAGCTTTACCTAAGTGAGGGTTGCAGAATGCAGTCTTTGTTTATATGTGACTAAAATTGTTCCAAGCCGCTTTCCTTCAGAGATTGCAGTGAAATTTTGAGGCTGAAATCTTGTTAGATTGCAATAGTTAATAAATATTTAATCTGCATTAAAATCCAGAGCCTCAGAGGATGTAGGTTTCTCTCTCATTTGACTGTGGTGGGAGTTAGTCACCTTAATAGTCACTTTAATAGCTTTGAAATTTTGAGCCTAATTGCTCATTGCAGTGCTTAAAGTAGGAATAAAACACCCATTTATTTGCTGTGTTTAGCTCAAATTTGTACTCTGTGTATACTTAAATCATCCTCCTTACAGGAACAAGAATTGTGTTTTTAGTGCTCTGTGGGATAAATTTGGGCTTTCTCTTCTATTTTTATAAAACCTTGTTTTTAATACATCTAAATTGTTCACAAGAAGGGAAAAAAAAAAACCATCACAGCAACTGCTTTTGCAGATGCAACTCCAAAAACGCCGTGTTCTGCTCTCGCACTGCTGGCTCCTCAGCTGCAGCGCTGAACCCATAAATGCTTGTCCCAGATTTTCCCAACCTTTGGGCTTTGGAGGGGAGAGCTGGAGCCAGGAGGCAGGGCTGGGGTCCTGACTCACTCCTGCTCATCGCTCTCACTGCGACCTGGCCTCACTTCACCAGGCAGAGCCAGAACTCTGCAGAGCCAGCTCTGAGATCTGCTGGTGCTCCCCTGCACGTGTGTCCCTGCATGGGGCTGCTGCCCCTGCAGATGGGCTCTGAGCCCTGCCCTCTGCCCCATGCCCTCCTTGGCACACTCCTAGAGCAGTGCTGGACCTTTGCTTTGTGTGCACATGTGGATTTTAATCCCACTTTCTTCCTGGGAAGAGCTGTTTTATGCAGCTGCAAAGATGCTCTGGGAGCCTGAGCTGGAAAGAGCTGAGCAGGCACCGAAGGACTCCTGAGAGTACCCAGAGGTGCTGCAGAAGCTCGGCAAGCAGGAGGTAGGCTTAGATGCCAGACTTGGAGAGCACAGGAGGTGGTTCCTAAATATTTTCTTTGGGAAATTCGTTGTAGGACATGAAGGGGCCGTAGTGGGATTTCTGATTTGGCCCAGGCACTCTTAATCCTCTGCTTGCAGAAAAATGGCTCTGCTTCAGCAGGTTTGGAAAGTGGAAAAACCCAGTGCAGTCTGTTTCTTCTGTCTGATTTTCTTGACTTTGGCTTAGTCCTCAAATTTCCATCGTCCTGCTCCTTTTGTGAGTGTATGTCTCCAGGCCATGCTCACACTTTGAGCAGCTCTAGCAGAAATAGGTGTTTAAAACATGAAGTGGCTGAGCAGGATGCTGATTCATGGATGGATCTCCATCTTGAGAGATTTGGTTATGTCACACAAGACTTTCCATCCCAATTCCCAGTTGCATGTGCCACATATTTCAAGATAATTTGAGATTGTTTTTTGATTGTTTGGCAGGAGCCCTATGGTGCTAATCAATGGACAATACCCTCTTTTGACTGGATCAGGATTAATTTGTTCTATTTATGCCATTTTGGCCCCATCAGGAGAAGGTTGCCCTAAGAAGGTTCTGTAATTTTAGGCAGACAATATTTGCTTTATGAAGAACAATCATAAATAATTAAAGCAATTTTACAAAAAAAGGGAAAGGAATTTGGTGTAAAAACCTTTTAGTTTTACACCAGTAAAAGCTTTTGGTTTACTGGGCTTATTTTTAGGGCATGATCCATTCTGTTAACTGAGCTTAATCCCCACCAACTGCATTCTTACAAACCCAGTTGTTCTGGAACCACACTGCAGACCAGCAGGAGTGTCTTGCTACTGCTTCATAAAGTTCAGCCACATGTGATAGGTCTCTTGAACGTGAATATAACTCAGCCAAGTTCCAGGCCTGGCTGTCCAAATACACACAGTTTCAAGACAACGATTCACAAATTGCAGATTTTAGAGGCAACACTGTGACTTCAGCTGGGGGAAGGAGAAATCTTGAGCCTTAGCAGTTGGATTTTGAAGAGTTCCCCAAATAACAGTAGTAAAAATAGAAAGCTTGAAAAGTTTTTTTTTTTCCCATGAGGTCCGGCCATAAAGTCAGTTGTTTTTGTGATAGTAGCAATGAAGGAGTCACGTTTGTCAAACATGAGGTCATGTATTTCATGACATTGTCTGCGAGATAATTTCATATCATCAGGTTATTCTTAAAAAGCAGCAACAGCAACCTTCACTTTATTTATGCCACTTTTTCTTGGGTTGGTTAATAAATTTTAAGACAAATGTTCAAGGCCCCTGCTGATGATATCTTGCCCGCTGAAATGTTTATAAATACTTGTTTTAGCCGATTATGGTAATGTCTGCATTTTTGAGTTGGAGCTGGGGAATTGTGACTGCACATTAGTTTGCGTCAGTCGGAGGTTAATAGCCTCTCAGGGAGGTGGGGGAAAGCTGCTTCCTTTTCCAGACATCTGGACACAGATAGAATCAACAACTCTTATATATGTAAATCAAAAGTTACTGTTCTATATAAAACGCTGTCATTCACTGATGGCAGATTAGGAGCACACGTGACTTGTCCGTAAGGCAATAGCTGTATGTAAAATATGTAACAGGATCTTCTCCCTCTCCTGCCTCCTCAGAGAGCTTTCTCCATGGGCATGGCAATTCCACTAATCCAATCCTTGGGGTCAAGCAGTGCTTTCCCCCCCGTGCCCCTTTCAGGGATCACCTCAGCTGTCGGGTGTTGGGTTGGGGTGCAGAACCTCCTGAAAGCACAGCTGGTGGCTTTAGCCACACACCTGCCTCCCTGGTGGGCCCAGGGACCATCCCTGGAGAGGGGAGGTTGCCATGAGCACCCACCCATCTCCCCAGGACAGACACTCTCACCAGCACCTCTCTCCAGGAGTTTGGATTGAGTAGCATCTCCATGGCCAACGCAACTCCTGTGGAATGCTTTGCCATCAGTACTAACAGTGTTTGGAAGGAAGAAGAGCTACTTCAGTTGTGTTTCAGCTGGAAGAGGGAGGTTCAATGTGGAAGAAGGAAAGTCACCTCCTGGGTTAACATTCAGTCATTAAAAAAAGAGGGGGGGAAAGGGTAAGAACAAAATAGTGGTTTTTATAATCATTGAAGATTACCAGTGGGCCCACCTTGAGGTGTCACTGGGTGCTGAACTGTGGCATATGTCTGTAAATGACATAGGAAGAAGGGTGAGCAGCAGAGAGCAGAGGCTACTGTTTACTGCCAGTAGCCAAATCCAGAACTGACTATGAAGATTTTGCAGAAGATTCAGAGAAAGCTGAGACACCAGGATTAAAAGAGTGATAAAAGTCAATGTCAGTAACTACCCACTAGTACCAAGGGGAAAGTGTGACTTTTAACTCCTGTCATTCAGGAAAAAGATCTTGAAGTTGGTAGTCTTAGGAAAATATCACCTGAGTGCTTAGCAGAAAGGAATTTAAAACATCATTATGTTATACTGCCTTCAGGTCTTGAATACAGCTAAAGTTCCTCTTCAAAAGGCCATAGTAGACACAGAAAAGTGCAACAATGATGATCACAGGTAGGGAACAGCTTCCATTCAAAAGGAGACTAAGTAGATTCTGATTTTTTTCATCTGGGAAAAAAAATGCCTGAGGGAGCTGTGCCCCAGCTCTGTGAGCCTATGAATGGTAAGCAGAACCTGAATGAGAAATAGTTATTCATTAGTGATAACAATACAAAAAAAAAAAAAAAATCAGGCAAAAGGCTTAGAAGGAACAAAAGCCAGTGTCTTTTCATATGCACCTAATTAAATTGGTGAACTCTCCTTGGCAGAGATCTAAATGGGTTTGAAAAGGTTTAGCCAAGTGAATGGGAGCAGCAGCGTTGGCTGCTCAATGTTGTAATGGAGATGCAGCCTCCATTTAATGCTCTTGCACCTCCCTGTGCTGGTGTGTGGCACTGAGGAGATCTGTCCCTTGCCCACCCTCCTGCTGCCCCCTGGAGCCACTGCTTGGCACCGAGTACCAGCTTCCAAAGGCTCACATCACAGGTTTAGAATTCCTGCCTGGTTTTGGTGTCTGAATTAGTCCTCAGTGCAAACCCCCTGGTTTTGCTCAGCTGGTATTTTACAAGTAGACTGGTGAGCAGGGGCTGTCTGCCTGCACTGAAGGTGATGGACAGTGTGTTGTGGATCAGGGCTGAAGGATTTCATGAGCTGTAAAATGCCCCCACAGACCAGGAACCCATCTCATGATAGGGATTTGCATCTTGAAGGCTCTGAGCATCAACACAATCCAGGATTTCTTAAGAAAATTCTCCAGTTTTGGCTCTTGGAAGCCCTAACTCCAGCAGATAGTACCAGCTATAATTATCCTGCTAGCAGTGGAGTGACAGTGCCTTGGATCAGCAAAGCTGTGGGGCCAGACACTTCCCATTGGTGCTGGTGCAGTTCTTGAAAAACATAAATCATACCAGGTCACCACATAAGTCAGGCTTTAAAAAAAACCCAAAAAAACTAAAAAGCAAAACAGCAAGCACAATAGTAATTCCTATGGTGAGAAACATATTTTTAGAAAGCGAGTAATACTTTAAAATAATTGGAAGTGCTCGTGTTTCCTCTGGATGAGGGATTTAAGATTAGGTGCTGATTTCATACCTATTTTGGGACTGATGTAATCCTGGAGGCAGTGTTGGAGGTAGAGCTGATCTGTGTTGCTGTGCATGAAACAAGAGTCTGTCTCAGTTTCTACTCTGCAAAATCCTGGAAATAAGAACTAAAACAAAAATCAGCATGACTAAGTCATTTTAAATGTAAAGGGGAAAATAGTTGCTTTAATATATTACTGGCAGGGGCCATGTGCATGAGAAATTGTGATCCAAAAATGATTTAAACCCACTAGATAATGAAATGGACTTGAATATTAAATATACATAAATAAAACATTTATTACACTTCTCAGTACCCTTATTATTCTTCCCCATAAATATGTGATATCATAACCCATGCACTGTCTTGTCATTGCTAATCAGCCCGAAGGCCAAAGGGCATTTTTCATTCCAACCATTTATATTCAGCAGTTGTAAAATAGATGAGTGAATTTTTCTGCGAAACAATTAGAAGGAATTAACGGCAGTGGAATGACTATTTTAAAAGCTTTAAGAATCAATTCCAACTAAAGGAGAAGATGAAGTTGTATAAAAAGAAATATATGGTAATGTTGAGGTGTATGGGTTGATAATGACATCTCGGTGCCGAGATAGAATTACCTCCTCTCCCAGCAGCATCATCATTACATATCTCATGCCTGTGATCAGTACATGTCAAAATCCTTCATATTGACAAATGTGCTGTCCACTTGCATCTGTGGAGAATGTTTTAGCAGCTGAGTGATTATGAATCAAACCCCAGAGCTTACAGCCCTTACTGCCTCCCAATGCTTTCACATTTGTTGCCTGACAAGTAAATGTATCTTGACTTCCCTCTGAGATTTTTTATTTTTTTTCACCGTGTTTGATGAAAGACATTTGGCAAATTGGCAGTGGTACCCTGTACGTTGCAATTTGTACTCAGCATTAGGAATCTGAGCATGAAATGAGAGGGCAGGCTACAGGCTAAAGAGAAAAAAACAACCCAGCCCAAAGGCAGAGCTAACCAGTGTGGAAATAGTCATGCCAGGAGACAACCGTGTAATTCTGCCAATGAAAATAAAATTAAATAAATCTGCAAAAATGCCCAGCTCTTCCAATTAAAATTTCAGTTTTCCAACAATCAGAGGAACCTTTTATGGATTTTGAAGAACAGTCTGTGGAGGTGTTCCAGCTGAGAAGGGTTCAACATTTTGTCTTTCATATAATTTCCTTCTTCGTTACAAGCAAGATCTTGCACAGGGCTCATGCTGTGGGTTTTGTGCTCTGTAGGTGAGAGCTTGGCTTTCTTTTTGTCCATTTGTTTGTGGTGTTATGCAGAGGTGGATGGTTATTCTCACCTGTCAGTAGGCTCAGCATTCTTGAACTCTTCAAATGGCAAGTTTGAGGTTTTGGAGGAGCTTTCCGTGGCCTGTTCCAGACACCTTAAGGGAAACTGTTCTCCAGAAATTTTTTTAATCCCCACTCCCTGCAAATTACAGACAGCTAATCAAGAGTGGAGCCATCCCAAAGCACACAGGAGTTTCAAGGAACTAAAGGTAGAGCAAGAACATTAAGAAGTGGAGAAATAGCGCAGACATCTAACAGGCAATGTGAATACAGAGCACCAAACCCACCAAAGCTTCATTTGTTCTGTGTTTATCTAATGGTCTTTGGCTGTGATGGGCTAGAACACTGGACTGGATGGTTGGATGTGGCTGGAACATTAATGGAGCCTCTTTGGATCTGGACTGTTGCAGCCCTTGGTTGAGCTAGAGTGTTCATAAGGTTTCCTCTGCGATATGTGTCCTCTGCAAGTTCTAAAAAAAAAAAAAAAAATTAGAAATTCAGTTATTATTTCTGTTCATTTGGTAATAAATATTCAATGATTTCTGTAGATGGGATGCATAGACTTGAAGGCATACAACCACAGAGCATGACTGCAAAACTTGGAATTTCATAGGACCTGGGGCTTAAATATAAGAAGAAATGAACACTGGCTGATTATTGCCCTCATGATCCATAATTTTCTCAACTGCAGCTCTACACTGAGCTTTCCCCCCTCTCTTCTTTCACTTGTCAGTCGATGTTCTCTGCGTTTCGGGTGCTCAGTGGGGGCAGAAAGCTGAGGGGATAATTCACCTTGGTGGGCTCTGTGCTCTCTCCTGCTGCAGGTGTCAGCTATAGAGAACATGGCCGAGAAGCTGGAGAGCTTCAGCGCCCTGAAGCCGGAGGCCAGCGAGCTGATCCAGTCGGTGCCGTCCATGTTCAACTTCCGCGCGCCGCCCAGCGCGCTCCCCGAGACGCTGCTGCGCAAGGGCAAGGAGCGCTACACCTGCAGGTACCTGGGAACACCTCCACAAGGGCCCTGCTCTGGCACCCATCGGGCCTCTCCCTGGTGGATTCACCATCTCTGGATGGGTTCAAGAGAAGACTGGATGCGGCACTTGGTGCCGTGGTTTATTTGAGGTTAGGGTTGGGTCGGACTTGATGATCATGGAGGTCTCTTCCAACCTAATGATCCTGAGATTCTGTGGGATTCTGTGCCTGGCATGGAAAGTATTTCCCTTTGGGGTTCCTGGCCTGTGTCAGGAATGGTGTGACTGGCAGGAGCAGGGAGGTCATTCTTCCCCTGTACTCAGCACTGGTGAGGTCACACCTCGAGTGCTGTGTCCAGTTCTCAGCCCCTCAGTTTAGGAAGGATGTTGAGTGCTGTGTCCAATTCTTGCCCTTCAGTTTAGGAAGTATGTTGATTCTGTGATTCTGTGATTCTGTGATTCTGTTTATTAAATTATTGGTGTTACAAAACAAAGAGCTCTCCCTTGATGCCTGGGAGTGGCTACTTAGAACAGAGGCTAGACAAGATTAAGAGAATAAAAGCAGGTATTTATTAAAGGCCTTCAGTAGGTACACCTTCAGTCAGAAGCCTCCCAGAGGCTACACCCAAGATAATGGTCGGTTTTTCAGACAATTATAAGTTTGGTCCATTTACATATCAGGAGTTAATCCTCCAATTACAGTTTCAAGTAATGAAGTCTATTTCAACTTTGCCTCTCCTAATTCACTGTTGTTTGCATCTCTTGAGGCCTGACACAGTGAGGTGTCCTTGAGTTTCAGGCCCAGAGAGGAATTGTTTTGTCTGACCAAAATGTGAAGACAGTAGCTAACACTCTATATGGAGTTTTAGAGTAATACACTAAAGCAGTACAGGATTTGAAAAATATAAAAGCTAAATCCTAAGGCATCACCTTGTATCAGAGTGGTTTGATAGATGAGGTGGAAACTGTTATATAAACAATTCTTTTTTTTCCAAGTTTTCTCATCGCTTTCATATATAAAAGTGTGCTTTCATTATTGATTTTTTTGATCATGAACTACAGACGTATTTTCTCTTGGGCTTCTGGTTTTAATATCCAAAGGGATCAGTGATAAAATACATGACTTATTAGGACTTGTGTGTACGGACTTTAAAAAAAACCCCACAATGAAGATAGTCATTGAATGTGCACCCAAAATGAATGGGAGCTTTGTCAAGGAGAGTGGAATTAGCTGTATGGGTATTTTGAAGGCTTATACATCACGTTGTGAAAAAATAAATGGGATGTTAAAAGTGAAGGGATGCAATCTTCAAAGTCGTCGCGTGGAGCAGCCACCACCCTCATTCACTTAAGAGAGTGCTGTGTGTGCTCTGCCCCATTCAAAAATGGGCTCAATGTCCTCAACAGAATGGGCCAATTATAAACTAAATATGAATATGTTACTTGAATGAAGGGGGGGAACTCACGATAATTTTATTTTTTTTGCCATTATTTTTCCTGTGACATATTATCGAGTTTGGAGAATGGTTTTTAAATTGCACTGTTGAGGTCTCTATATCATCTCCAGAATGTGCAGGCATTTGACACTGGCATATCGGTTTATCTGATCTTTTTGAAAACATGTCACCTTCTTTCAAGATGTGTTGTTATAGAAACATACCTTGATGGATTAGGTCTTTGAGTCTTGTCTGCTCTGATCCTATTCAATGCACAGAATGGTGTCACGTTTGCTGACACATAGAATTGGTTGAAAGGTTTGAAATTTGCTTACACAAAGGCAGAAATTCAAGGCTTTAATAACAGATTCTCTTGATTCCAAATCTGAATGAGGCTGATAATCACTCAGTGGGCTTAGAACCCTGGGGTGATCTTTAAAACAGTTTTTTCCTATAACCCTTGCTTCTGCACAAGCAAAGCTGGTTGGTGCCAGCAGTACCAGTCCCACTCTTGTGTGTGTGTGGATCCCTAATATTTGCTGAATGCTTTTATTGAGATGTTGCATGAAGGCAGATCCAATAAGACCATATTGTCATGATGATTCCATTTGGGCTGTGCACCCATGCAGCTCAAATTGGGAAGAGGCCACTGAAGGTATTTTTTTTATCACAGATACTGTGGCAAGATTTTCCCAAGATCTGCAAACCTGACCCGTCACCTGAGGACGCACACTGGAGAACAGCCCTACAGGTACCACACCCCTCACCCTGTCTGTGCTGTGGCCACGTTTTAGGGCCCCTTCCAATGCAGACATTTTCTGTGAATAAAGACAAGGAATTCAACATCCTTGCTGGACCAGCTCCAGCCCTTCCTCCTTAGGTTTGGACCCACCATTGTGTTTTGGTCTCAGAGTTTTTTGCATTTAGTGCTGATCCTCGGTGCTGAAGCTGCAGAAAGGGAGAGAATTTTGGTCTTAGTAAAGTTCTTTTCGCTGAGGCCAGTTTCCCAAGACAATCACCCTTTGCTGGCAGGGTGGCTGGCACTGCTGAACCACCGTGACTGAAGTGATGTTCAGTAGGGCTCATTAATGTATTTTCCCTTGCAAATTTTTTTTTTTTTTTAATTGGAGTTCTGCAGTGCTTTTGCAGCCTAAAATTAGGTGATTTGTCAGTCATCTGATTTCTGAAAGGTCCCGGTTGCAAAGGCATTACTGTATTTGTTTCCTGCCTACTCTGGAACCTGTCTGAGGTCTGCTTAACCAAAACCCATGTGGGTGTACTCTCCTGTTGAAAAGAATATGTGTGTGATACTGAATCCAGGACAGTCACATGCAGAAATTTGTATAAATCTTCACCTTATTGAAAATGAAAGGCTAATTTAAACTGGAAAGAAGCCAGTTCATGTTCCAGTGAAACAAATGCACAGTTTTCTTCATTTTATGAGCTGTAAAGAGCAGAGTAAGCTCATTGTTTGTGAGGAAACAATATGTTTTTTGCATCCAGTCTCTTTGGGAAATGAGATTCACATCTAATTTTATTGATGGAAGGTCTTGATTCATGTTATACCCATCCACTGCATAAAAGCCACAAGCAATTAGTAGCATAATGGGTGATTTCAGCACTAAAAAAAAAATCTGACATCATTGACAAGTGTAAGAGAGGCACGGGAGAAGTAAAAGATTGAAAAACTAAAGTGGTGAAGACTCTTGGCTAGCTGCCAGCCAGAGAATTTGGAATAGTTATAGTATGACTTAGTAATGGCTTAAAGAGCAATACAGTAAAGGCTTTAGGGACTCCAAATCGCTGCAGAGTATGAAAATTGATGCCTCTGGTACCAGAGTGATAGACTAAACTACTCACATTGGCACAGTATTAAAGGTTGGGATTGTTTATTGCTGGTTTTTGCAAGATAACCAAATTTCCTCTGGGATTAGCAATCAAGCAAGCTAATTCCTCAAGAAAAGATTTAATCACACAGTGTAATTTAGAATAGGAAAAGAAATAGCCCTTTTTACCTTATTTGAGCATTAGAAGAGATCTGTTTCAAGTTTTTTCCAGAAGTGTTTAATTGTATTGTATTGGCAGCACATGAAACAATGGAGTTATTGCTCTACTGTTTTCAAACTTCCCAACTTTGCGTGCAACAGTTTTGAAAACATGGGACTCAATTACCATAGCTAATTTGATGCCATTAGCTCAGAAATATGCTCATTCCTAGAGGCAGTATTTAAAATATAAAGTTTAATGTGAATTAAAGCTGAAAACGCCCACCATAGAAGTTATGTCTCCTTTCCAAGAGCACAGCTCTCCAGTTTGCCAAATTTTGTCCTTATGTCAGGGAGGATTGAGCCTCAGTAGGGAACAAGGAACTGCGGTTGGGTGCTGAGACTGAACCCAGAAGGTTCTTCATTCATTGTCTTAGGACAAATATTATATTTCCAGCTACTAACAAACTCTTTCCTACCCCTTTGTTTTGTTGGTTTTTTTAGATGCAAATACTGTGACAGATCCTTTAGCATATCCTCTAACCTGCAGAGACATGTGCGTAACATCCACAATAAAGAGAAGCCGTTCAAGTGTCACTTGTGTGACAGGTGTTTTGGTCAACAAACCAATCTTGACAGACATCTAAAGAAGCACGAGAACGGGAACATGTCTGGTATGTCCTGTCTTTTCCCTCCTGTCCCTTCCTTCCCCAGCCTGCCCCATGTCCCATGTGCAGGGACTGCCCATTCCCTGGCAGCGCTGCCGAGTGTCCACGCTTCTCTGACAGGTGGGGGGTTGCAAAATATCTAAGTGCCTAAGCTCTGCTGACATCTAAAGTGCTTTGAAAATCCCAGCATAAACTCTCCCCTTGTATGACCGCTGGATGATGTCTTTTCTTTTGGTTTTAATTAAGCAAACCCATAGCATTTTGAGAACAGACTGGGAAAATTGGTTTAATCCCATCTCTGCAATCACTTGTATCTCAATAGGAGCCCTAGATTTAGAATCTCAGAAGACACTCTGAAAGATTTTCCTGCCATCTTCTGAAATATTCCCACTTTCAGGAGCTGAAAAGCACTGACTATTATGGAGCTAATGGTGCCCCTCAAGCCCCAAAGCAAATTGGTCACTGCACAGCAAGCAGCACAGGCAGTGGCAGGAGGGGATGTCATTGGCCTGGTTTGGGTGTCTGCAGGGTTTAATGAAAACCCTCTCTGCAGTCCTTCCAGTCTACATTTTGCCTCAATGGAGATAACCAGGGGCATGCAGTGAATGCAGAGCTGTCCCTTCCCAGTGCTCAGAGAAAGGCACTGGTGTCTCAATACTAATGAACCTGAGCAATTATGTGAATGGTTGCTCCATATGTTGAACAAATCTGCATAATTGATAGCTAAAAATTAAGTACCATTTGCTCAGTTGAGCCATTGGTCTAAGAAGGACAGTTATCATGGACAGTCTTGGAATCACAAGGAGCAGGAGAGAGATGTTGAGATAGAGACATGGCAAAAGTGATGATAAATCATGGAAATGGTACCCAGCATGCAATCAAGTCATTTTGGCTGGAAATCACCTTTGCCCATGAATAATTACTAATTACTGGTTTTATAGCCAAAAGCTGATAGTTCGCACTGACCAACTGTTGGCTCTCACCCATTTTAACCAGAGTTTCAATTTCATTTTGATTTAAATGGTTAAATATAGAAAATGTAAAGAAGCAGCAACAGAGGTCGTATGTTTTGCTTTAAGGTACTGCAACATCTTCACCTCACTCAGAACTGGAAAGCACAGGGGCAATCCTAGATGACAAGGAAGACTCTTACTTCACAGAAATTAGGAATTTTATTGGAAACAGCAACCACAACAATCAATCCCCCCGAAACTCAGAGGAGAGGTGAGTTGTGTCAGATCTGCCTCCAGAAGGTGCCCACTGCTCCTTTTTCAGGTTAGCAGACCTGACTGTTCACTTTTGATGATGCCTGAAGCCAGAGTTATTTTAGAATTTGGTTGCTTCAGTGGCCACCTTGGTGTCTTAGGAAAAGAAATGTGTTGATTCCCTCCCCACTGTGCATGAAGACTTTCCAAGTGGCAGATGCTGGTCAAGAGATTTGATCTGTGAACATTTCTCTCAGCTTCAGGCTCCTGCTGAAAAATACCTTCTCTTTACATTCACGGCAGAACAGGTGAAATCTACATCCTGTGGCTAAATGTATGGAGCCTTAGGATATAAGTGCAATTTAAATGTGTAATTAATAAAGTAGACCAAGCTAAATTCTTGGATCAAATGAAAGATTGTAGCTGAAAGTCCTTTCCCGTAAGTAACTCAATCCCAAGAAAGATGCTGAGTAGCCAAAAGTCCGTGAGGCTGCGGGTGAGCGTTGGGAGTCCACAGTGCTCCAGCATGTGAGAGAGCTTTTTCTACTGAGAGAGATTTATTAAGTATATGGGTGTTTGAATTCTTCTGAACTAACAGAAGAGAGACCACTTCTAAATATTTTCAGTTAATAAAAGTACAGCTAAGCAGAAAAGGCTGTGGGACGGAGCCCCACATATTTCTTTGGGATTGGTGTTGCATTATGCATCATTTTCCCTTTTGAATTGGCATTGCATTATCAACATCAAAAAATTCTTACTGTTGGTGACAAACTTTGCTGTCTCCTCAATTTCTAGATGCCTTTGTGAAGGGATCAAAAGGGTGGACACAACACAATTTCCACAAAAGTATTGGATTAAGTGATTACATGCATATTCAAATTTCATTCCATCTTGATTGGCAATGAGGGCTTGGGATTTTTGTCTTTGCACATCTGGTCTCAACATGTCTTCTAACAGGAAGTCAGCAAAGTGGAAAGGTTGCTGGGTTGTGCAGTGTTTCCTTTCTAAATTTGGCACTTCAGACTGCTCTTGACGGATATTTTATCCCTGGCAAATTGCTGCATTTGAAAGCATAATTAGAGAATCTGTTTTCTTAATCACATGGCTTTTGTTACTTTGGTTGTAGTCCATCTCCCTTTCATTTCTAGCAGCCTCAATTGAGCATAACAAGCAAGTTGGCAGCCCAAACTGTGCTCAACAATTTCTTATTTCTGCCTATTTAAATAAAAGATGATAAAGAGATATTTCTCTGATGATCTTAGAGGGAGGTGGCTGCTTCAGCTCTCCCTGTTCTGCATAACCTCAGATTTTTTTGATACTGTTCTAAAGACAGACTGCTCCCTAGAGTATTTTTTCAATGCAATACTAAACTCATGGCAGTCAGCTGGAATTTGCTCGGAAAATAGATGAAACGCTAATATGTTCAGGGAAACGATGCTATTATTGTGGCAGAAACCAGCTTTTCTCCTCAGAAAGTTCATCAGTTACAGCAGAAAGTCAAACACCAACAAGACTATGAGGGTTCATCTTATCTTGCTCCAACTTTGGGTCTATCCCATATTGTCCCGCACAGTTTGAAGCACGCAGAGTCTAAAGCAAACTGCATGCAGACAATAAGGTTTCCATTTTTATAACTGTATTCCTGGAAGAGTTAAGGACCTTTTGCACAATGAGAACAATAGATGAATCAAGGCCTCTGTGCTACATGACGTGGTGGGGGCAGATACAGTGGTGGCATGAATTTTGGGGGGGCTCCACTGGTTGCAGCTCATTCACATCGCTGTGCCTCTGCTTGGGCGTTCGTTGAGGCCGCGGTGCCGAATTCCTTTGGCTTTCACTTGATGTGATGGACACATCACGGATGCTCTGAATCCTGCAAGGTTGAGACCATTACCAAACGAGCCCCTACTTCAGCCTGGGTATTATGTCCTTGATAAAAATCCTGTAGGAAGTAGTTAAGAGAAGTCATTGTCTGAGAGCAAAGGGCAGCATAGTAACAGCGTGTAGACCAAATGGTTTTCCATGTGTGTATTGCTGTAATTACTCGTTTAATAAGAATAAATGCACTTAAATTGCCATACGACCTTTCTTTTCATTGCTTTTTACCCTTCAAATCAGTCAATAACCTAGTTCAGCACAGAGGCAATATTGCAGACCACTCTTCAGGTCTCCAGCCCAAGTCCCTTAGGTCCCCATGTATGAAATCTATACATTCAGTGAAGCAAGATGGCTTCCAAAGGGTGGTAGTGTGCAAAATTAATTATGCATGTAATTTTGCCTTTAAAACTCTGAATGCAATATTGGATGTCATTTTTTGTTAAAAATGCCAGATCCAATTTTCAGAGTTTCTTGGCTCCTACAGCTTCTGTTAAAAGGCAGTGAGTTGTTTTGCCCAGACTGCATGTATGATTGGAAACTTGAGATGAAATAATGCATGAGAAAATTTGGAATGGTTATCTGAACATGCCTCTGTTAGAACAGTAGTTTTAGCAGGATAACAGGAAAATCCCATGCTGATGGTGCTGCAGCATCCCACTGATTTCCGAGTGGAATTTTCTCCAATGCTGCCTGAATGTCTGAAGCTAAGCAAGATATAAAATACTTTATTCTGCTGGGACAGATGCTTTTCAGATCTGCCTCCAGGAGTCTGCCCATGAGGAGCTTTCATATCTGATCTGTGTTTACAGCTTGCATTTGTTTTGGTACTTTCAGAATGAATGGCAGCCACTTTAAGGATGAAAAAGCCATGATAGCCAGCCAGAACTCGGATCTGTTGGATGACGAGGAGGCAGAAGATGAAGTAATGATGGATGAAGAGGACGAAGAGAGCGAAATGGCAGGGAAAGCAGTCAAGGAGCCGGTGACGAGTGACACGCATGAGGGCACTCCCGAGGAGGATTATGAGGAAACGACTACTTTGGACATGAACTGCAAAGCTTCCCCTGGCAGGTTGGTTCCTTCCGAGTATTGGTGTGCCCGATAGGCGGAATGAAAACAATGAACCATACAAGAGTGCCAGCACCAAACCGGCTGCCGTGGGAACCGGTGCGGAGCAGCCGCTTCCCGCTCACAATAGCAACCTGCCTCCGTGTTTGGGCCAACACCAGCCCTGCTTCCAGCCTCTTCGTGCAGTCTGGAGCCCTTGTTAGGAAAACTGACTGTGCTTGGGGAGCTATTGTGAGGTTCTGGGTGAGACAGGAAGCAGGGTGAGACAGTTCCATGGGAGAGACATTATCTGCTCCGTGAACTGTCCTGGATCTCTCATAATGGCCTTGCAAAAGGCTGTGGAGACACCATGAGAGAGGCAAACTTTCCCTCCCCCACTAAACTGCCCTTTCTTTAAGGGCAAAAGGGAAATTTCTTTTATTTCAGGATCGCCATTCCATGAGGCAAGGTGGACTATGAGTGTGAGAAAGGGGGAAATTGCTCAGATGTGTAAATCTGAGAAGATGAGGGAACACAGACATTTAAAACCTCCATGGTGTTTTTGTAGGTATAAAGAAGAGGAGTATAATAAGACTGGACTTTCGGCTTTGGACCACATAAGGCACTTCACAGATAGCCTCAAAATGAGGAAAATGGAAGAAAATCAATACAGTGAAGCTGAATTGGCAGCTTTCAATGCTTCCCAGCTGCCAGAGGACCTCAAGCAACCGTTGTACAGGAAATCCAAATCCCAGGTAAAAGCTTAACTCGGTTAAAATGTTACTGTCACCAAATACCCCCAGGATTACGCTGTTAGTGTGTGGCAGGCAGGGTTGTTCCAAGCTTTGTTGGACAGGGCTGTGCTCCATGTCCACAAACCTCAGGCTCACCCAACATCCCACTGCACCCCAGAGACATGACAGGGGGATTGCTCTGCTCCCTGAGAACAGAGGATTTCCATACGTTTTTCTTACTTTTTTCCTATTTTTGTTCTGCCTGCTGCATACAGAAATGCCATGGTAAGAGCTAGTCCCACTCCGCTGACACTGATGCTGTGGGGTTTAGCTGCAGCCTCAAAGGGATGTGATCTTCTGGCTGGCTTGGCTTTTTGGTATTTTTTTATAGCCTGTTGGATCGTACCACCTCTAGTCCTCAGCATGTTTTACAAATAGCAATAACTGAAATGGTATCCTTGTGCTATTTTTTGCCATTTTCTAAACATTGATTAATTGAAACGGGGTTTTTTAGCCCCTTTGAAAGATTCCTGTTTCAAAAACTGCAGAATATGCATGTAGGAAAGGTCAGCAAAGGAGACAGTTATATTTGGTGAAATACAGGACGAGACAAGGGATAATGTGATTCCTCAGCCTCTTGAAAGGAGCCTCATGTGCCAAAAATCTGAAGGCAAAGGAGACTTTGGGACCTTGTCGACTATCAAAGGTTTCTCTGAACTTTGTGAAACCAGATGAAAGCAGAAGTTATTATTACTATTAGTGAGTCAAAAGTGTCAGTGAAAGGGTTGACAGTGGTTTTTACCTAAAGCATTTTGTTGGGGTTTTTTTTTTTGAACCAAGTAGAGCCCAGTGTCTGTAGCCCAACTGCTGCCCTGACCGCGCAGGGGTGGCGCGGCTCCAAGCTCAGATCCCCGCCGCAGGAGTGTGACCTCCTTGTCCTTCTTCTGTCCCCATCCAGGCCTATGCCATGATGCTCTCTCTCTCCGACAAGGACTCCCTTCATTCTGCATCCCACAGTTCTCCCAACATGTGGCACAGTATGGCCAGAGCCGCCGCGGAATCCAGCGCCATCCAGTCCATCAGCCACGTATGACAGTGCGGAGTCTTACCGAGGATGGGACCAAGTCCAAACCAGTAGCATGGCTCTTTCATATATGACTATTTAAAAGACTGCTGAGCAGAATGCCTTATAAATCTGCAGGGTCACTCATTTAAAGTCCGGTGACCTTAAACTGAATAATTTTAAAAAAAAGAAAGAAACTATTTATTCTCAATATTTTGTTTTGCACAGCAAAGGCAGCTGCTGACTTCTGGAGGATCAATGCGACTTAAAAGAAAAAAAAAAAATAAAAAAAAAATAAAAAAAGGTTTCAGTGGATTATGTAAACAGGGCCGGGAAAAAGTGTCTTCCAGTTCACCCGGCTTTGAGGGGCAGGGGCAGAAGGGTTAAGACTGCATTGATACACACATGGGCACTCCTTTAAAGTAGGAACCGAACTGATTTTCTTTTTGTATAAGATAGTTTGACACAGGATTGGGAACAGTTGCTTTTATGTACAAATCTCTTCATTAAAGCTTTATGCATTTTAGCCCTTCAAAGAAAGAAAATAGTTCTATCAAATGCACACTATCCATCGTAAATGTAGAAAGAAGTAACAGGGAATATTTTGTTCTCTCCGTAATTCTTTTGCCTTCTCAACTGCATTGTTTAAAAAAAAAAGAAAACCAAGGAGAAAAAAATAAAAGACAGAAAAAGAAAGAACTCTGAGAAACAATACATAAGAGGCTTGTGTATATTGTAAACTATGAATGTCCACTACTCCAAGAAGCTAAATCATCCAGATAATTCCGTGAAAGCACCGCGTCCATCAACAACACCACTAGTTTGAATCATTGTAAGGAGATTTTTAATTTTCGACAATCATGTCACTATTTTGTTGTATTGTTTTCTTTCCCCGTACCCTCTAATTTCTCCTCTGTGTTGTGTGTACCGTGTATTTATTTGTTGGCAAACGATTGTTTGTTGATTACAATAGCACTGTTCCTGTAACAAACAGCACTGCTCCAGTCCCCCACTGCGTTACAATGAAAGGCACCCATGTACTTCCAAAAAAAGTGAGGTGAACTGATGTGTGTATATGGGAGTGCAAAACAGTGTTTGAAATTTTCTTACATTCCTTTTTTTTTTTTTGCCTTTTAATGAACTAAATAACTAATAGATGCGACTTAGTTTTGTTCTTTTTTTTTTTTTTTTGTAATACAGTAAATTGATTCGATTGTATAAACAGTTATAATTTCTTCATGAAAGCATGATTCTTCTGATTAAAAACTGTACCCCATATTTTATGCTGGTTGTCTGCGAGCTTGTGTGATGTTATGTTCATGTTAATCCTATTTGTAAGATGAAGTGTTCCAAATTTATGTTTTAAAAAAATAAATAAATAACGGAAGGTATTCAGTTATTTTTGGGGGTTTTTTTGGCCTTTAGTGAGGGACCAGATTTATTTTTCTTTTTGTTTATAATCTCATTTTGAAATAATCGGCAAGTTGAGGTACTTTCTTTAAATGCTTTGTACAATGTAACTGTTACGCATTTCAGTACATTACTATGGGAGGATCAACTTAAAAAAAATAATAAAGGACTACAAAACTGAAGGGATCTATTTCCTTTTTGTCTTGGTTTTGTCTGAGTTGGGGAAAAAAATAAAAAAAGCATTTCCTGTGCAGCAAAGATGGATCTGTGGGGTCGTGAGGGCAGCCAGAGGATGGGGCACTGAGAGGTGTCTTGGACTTGGCCATGAAATGTGGGACACGAGCCAGAGCCTCTCAATAGACCAACTGTTGGAGGGGTTTAGTTAAGTCCTTTAAGTTTCAAAGCACTATCCTGGAAAAGAGGGATATTTAGGTCATTTCACAGGAGAGGTTGGTGCAGAGTCACCTTCAAAGGCGCTTGTGGAGTTGGAGTTTGAGTTTTGCCTGCATGCTGCTTGTGGGGACAACATTGGGAAGCAGTGGCTTGTGCATAGTGCTGGTGCATAGTGAAATATTCATTCATATTTCATCAGCAGAGTGGTCAAAAAACATGGGTGAGAAGCTAAATGAGCCTCTAACTGCATAAAATGAGCCTTTTAGAGTTTAAAAGGGGGAAAAAAGAGAGCATTTTAATTTGTGTTCCCTTTGAAATCAGATCCCAAGCCCTGCTTCTGGGCAACCTGTGGAGGAGGGATGTCAGGAAAAGCCAGCATTTTCCCAGGGAATGCCCATGGTACTGCTCTTCTCATCAGCAGAGATGGAAGGGCTGAGATGCTCCTCTCTCAGCCTGTGTCAGTGCACAATGACCTCTTGTAGCTCATAAGATACTGAAGTTATATCTCAGAATAACCTGTTTGTGTCATTCTTGTCTTCAGCCCAGGTGTGGGCTTGTTTGGTTTGCTCCTTCAGCTTGAGAGCCTTCTGCACAAGTTGTTGGCAAGCTGAGACCTACACCCCAATGGTTTTCATGCAGGAGGCCTAAACCCCACCTGGAAAAAAATGTAAATAGATGAAATAAAAAAATCCCATGTGCATATTCTTGTACTACACTGGCCTGAGGCAGTGGCCAGGTACATGCAGATAATTGCATAAATTTTTTTTAGTGCTGTTAAAGTCACTATGAAACTTGGGTTTAGGTTTCTGCCAGATACAGGGAACAAATAGATTAATCAAGTCAAGTTTTATCTGCAAACAGCTTTCCAGATCGTTTTCCACTTTAATTCAATGCAATGACAGTTCTTATCAGCTCTGCCCTCACCTGCTCTAGATGAAAGAGGGTTTGAGAGGTGGAGAAAGGGTGGGGCAGTGTCCCCTGCGTTTAATGTTCTGGGTTACAGTAGCACAGGGATCACAGCCCTGTCAGAAAAAGTCCTCCTCGAGCTGAGCTCGGGGTTACTTCAACCTGCCCATAGCCAGGACTGGTGACCATTAGGGAGCGACCGCTGACAATCCCTGGGCTGATTTTCCCTTTGGTTGTCTGGAACTTGGTATTTTCTTGTCACAGTGTCCCCACCCAGCAGCACTGCCCATGGGGTTTGATGACCAGGGAGGGCAAAGTGTATTTCTGTAATATCACAACGAGTCCTTCAATTTCATGTAGATCCCTTACCATGACCTTGATTTTCATTGCCTTGTCTCAGTGCCAGAGTTGTTCACCCGGAGGAATAGCTGAAAAGCAAACCCAGATTTGATTACTCATCTCATACCTCAATAAACAGAGAATACTGGATAATTTTTGTCTTTGTGTCATCCCTCCCCAATGGACCACACAGGTGCAATTGTTCAGATGCAAACAGATGCTGAGTGAGGATTGATGTTTCTGGCTTTCTGCTATAGTGATTTAGTCTTTTGTTTAAGGGAAAAAAAAAAGCCAATACTTTTCAAAAATCTCCCCTTCAGCTCATTTCAGCATCATCCTACTGTTCACCCCACTGTAGTACTTTTCTGTAAGTCAACAAATCATTCCCATGTGATCCAGCAGCCTTCCTAGATGGAGGAGCTGCCCATTACCCTCTCAATTCCTATCTACAGACCCGAACAAAGCCCCAGCATGACAAGATTAATCAATATTTCACCCTGGCCCAGCTCCTCAATACCCCTGTGGGTCTCAGCCGCCGTTCCCGTGTCAGCTGCTGTTTCCAATGGGTACATTTGTGGAGTAATGGGAGGGGAAGTTATTATAAAAGCATTTGCAGGGCTGCTTTTTGCTCAGCTATTCCTTTTGGCCCGTTGCTCCATGAGTGTCTTGAACTTTAAAACTTTCTGTCAGGTCTCTCCCATGTAGAGGCTCCCTGTGAGCTCCTGGAAGGCTCTGCTGTGCTCTCTGCCTCCCAGCTATATTTAGTCCCAGTTGTGGTTTTGCTGCTCACTCGCAGAGTGGTGTGGAAAAGCCAGTTTTAAAGATGCTTCCAGTAATGATTTAAACAAAGCAAAGGTATCCAGCAGCAAACAGAAACCCCTTTTTCCATGTCAAAGCCCACGTTCCTTGCCAGGACTCCAGTTAGCAGGAAAATGTTTTCTGCAGCCTGGCCAAAACCAGCCTTTCTCCCATCCATTGACTGGCTCTGTAGGCCTGTGAGTACACCTAGTCTGGGGCTGACAAGAGCCAAATTAATTCAGCTTCTGTTTCTGTACAGAAAATGGTGCCAGCTTTAGGAAAGGCTCAACTCAAGTTCAGAGTCATTAAGGGAAGTCTGGGGAGATGGTGAACATCAAATAAAAAGTAAAAAATAAGTACTGTGTCCCTTTTCTTTTCCATTATTTTCCTTCCTCTGATTCAGATTTATTTGCTGCTAGAGGGAAACAAATTTCAGGAAAATTATCCCAGAATTTAGATTTTAATAAGACTAACATTTAGATAATCCCTGAAAAGAGGCCCCACTGCCACACATTGATCCAGGAACTCATCTTGCAAGCCTTTATCCCAAATCTGCTGCCTAAACTTTGCTTGGGGCTGGTTGTCCCCCTAGGTATGAACATAAACCAGACTGAACACAGATCCCTTTGCATGGTGGAAGCAAAGCCTGCCTTTTTTGATCCAAAAGGGTGCACATTTTAAAGGCAATTGAAGCCATTTATATCTATCAATCTAATTGGGGAACCTTTTATTATGAAAGGTGCCGTGGAAATATGAAAGTGTTGTGGTACAATGAGTTTTAGCAGTCTGAGCAGGGGGTCTGAGCACCTCCAGCAGGCACTCACCTCTTCCCTGCTTTATTTTAATACTAATTAATTCCAGAAAAAGCTAAAGAAATTTGATGAAATGCTACACTTCTAAGAAAAGGTTTTGCCCTGGAGTCTTCAAGCAGGCCTCCCAACTTGGGAGAGTCTAGTGGGAGAAGAGGGTTAGTGGGGATTTTGATGCTTAAATTATCAGTAATTAAGAAGTTGATTTTCGGGGATTGAGGAAAATTTTAAACAGCTGCTTCTTTCGGGCCTTTTACTCCTCATTTTCATTAGCATGTGCTAAGGCAATCTGGAAAATATATTTAGATCCATATTATGCTATGTCAAGACCTCAGCATCTGTACCTTGGGGCAGATACATGTGAGATAGGCGAGGGTGGATGTGCCAGCACGCACATGTGGAAGCGTTCAATTTGTAATATGATTACAGCCCCAACACAAAGCCCGCTTGATACCTGTGGCAGGCTTGTTTCATGGTAAGCACAGAAAATCCTCCAGGATCATGTCATGTTTCACATCCCCAGCCAACCCAAACTAGAGAAGTAGCTCTTTAATTCTTGGGGAATCTCTTTCAGCGGGCACGTGTCAGGCCCAATTAAGGTCCAGGCGGGCTGGCGCTAATTGGGGTGAGGTATGCAGGGGTGTAACGTGGTCCTGCAGCAAAGCAGCCCCTTTGTCCAGCCCACACCACCCCTCTGTCTGCCCAAGGGTGGCCAGAGGACAAACTCCTGCTGGAAAACCTCCTGGAAAAGTTCACAAGCGGAGGGAGAGATTTCAAGGTGGATAAAGGGGCTCAGGGTGCTCAGCAGCCCCTCGCTGTGGGGTCTCCTGCATTAAAGCTGCCATCAAAAGAGAAGAAGGTGATGAGCTGCCTTCTCACACACAGAATGCAAACCTGACATCAGCATCCTCCAAGGATCCTCCCTCATCTCGTCTTTCTCTGCTCCCAAAATAAAGTGGTTTTTTGATGTCTGAATTGCTAATATACTAGGAAAAAAAAATAAAATTGAGGCATGAGCTGAGATGTTGAAATTACTTTAAACATTCAACCTTCCCTGAATTTCAGAGGGATTTATTTGAAAATCCCAGCAGACCCAGTATCAGGTAATCCATAATCCAAATTAAAGCCAAACATTCGAGGAAAAAATCTCATGGTCTAATTGAAAACTGATTGCTACAAATATTTGAAGGATTTTGATCTTCTTGATTAAGGAACCAAGTGTTTTACTGTACCCAACTATTTCATGGAGTCATACAATAGTTTGGATTAGAGGGGACCTTTAAAGGCCATCCAGATCCCCTCGGCCATGGGCTGGGACACCTTCCACAACCTGGTCTTGGACACTTTCAGGGTCAGGGCAGACACTGCTTTTCTGGGCAAACAGAGGGTCTCACCACTCACATTGTAAAAAAAACTCCCCTTTATGTCTAGTCTAAATTTATCTTCTTTTAGTTTAGAACCATCACTCCTTGTCCAGTTGAACAAGCCCCATTAGAGTAGTCCCCTGGATCTGCAGGGCCTGTTGGGCACCAGTCTGTGTCTTCTCTTGAATTCATCTCCCACCTGAGCATGGCCAGGAATATTTTCTGTCACCCAGCCTTGGGCTCAGGACTTAAGGGAGGAAAATCTTTGCCACTCTCAGACTAATGAGAGGTCCTGGTACATTGGCACATCTACCCATCCTCAGGAGGCACTCCCAGAGCTGTGAAGTCCAGTCAGCTGCAATCACACTGGTGTAATAAAAGTTTGGTTCAGAGGGATCCACAGCCCCTTTGCTCTGTGCAACCACAAGCCACAAAACACTTTGCAATCCACCGTAATGAAGGAGAGACCTTTATTGCATTTAGTCTTGATTCCCTGGTACTCCCTGGAAGCAGTTCTGCTGTTTTTATTACTTAAAAGCTATTAAAACCTTAACCACTGCATGGAGCAACTCATTCCAGCTTTACACTCATCCATAAAAATTTTGGGAGATCAAGAACTACTTTTTGGACCTAACACCCCATCAGCCGAGGAGTGCCAGAGTCAGCTCTGAATTTGTCCCTGCCCTGGCTGAGCATAGAGACTGGGCTGAGAGGTGCTGAAGGGCAGGAGCATGGCTTGTAGCTGAGTTTTTTTTCCCATGCTTTTCTTTGCTGCCTGTAAGGAAGGACAGGGAGTGGGATGCCAGTGACCTTTCCTTCCCCTCGAGTCGGCCACAAGCCAAGCTCTGAACATGCCACCCTCTGTCAGCTTAGGAAACAGCAAAGCTGGACAGAAAGCCACTGTGTGAAGAACAAAGTAGAGCAGGAACACGGACTGGGATAAATCCCACCCTAAAAAAAACCCAACAAAAATCTTGAACCACTCCAAACTTGTCATGGTGCTGGGGGAAAAGAAGCAGACGTGGGTAACCAGGCTGGCACAGAGGCATTGACCAGCTCACTCATCTCTCCAAAAAATCCTTCTGAAGCACAAGTGCAAGACCAAAACAACCTGACATGGTGTAAGGGAAATGGCACCAGCTAAAACCTGCGGTGAAGGAGCTCCCTCTGTTGCTTTTTTATGCTGCCCAGATACTGGTGGGGTGTAACACAGAAGTCAGTTCAAAACCTTCCATTATTTTCAGGGGATTTTATTATAGAGTTGAAAAATCTGGCTTTCTCAGCTCACTGCTATTCCAAAGTATATCTTATTCCTCCTCCACTCTGCCACTGAATTTTTAATATTTCCTCTTTGGAAAATGTCAGGAGTCCCAGCAGGGTGTGGGTTTCTGCTCTAATACAGCTCTGCCAGGGGTGAGCAAGGCTGAGGTGCCTTAGGGCAACATTTTGCCCTTGGAAAATATATTCCAGCTACTGTCCCCACAGAACAACAAGGGGAAAAACCAAAAAGAAACATTTTCCCAAAACCTGAGGAACCAGCCTCGTAAATTATCCATTTGTAATGTTTCTTCATTTCAGCAGAAACAATGATCCTGGTACATTTTCTTTTAAACTTTGTCTCCCAGTCCAAGTGGCCACCTACTTTGTTGTCCAAATTTCTCGTGCAGTTGGAATCTTACAATGTGTAATCTCAGTAGGGTTATCAGTTATGTCATGCATTATACAGCCTCCAATCAGCGTAGTGGGAAACAACATTTTCATTTAATACCAGGAGAAACAGTGGAAGTCAGCGATTGATACCAACACAATGATGGGAAAAAGTGTCCAGAGGTGCTACTCACATAATCTCACTTTACAACATCTTGAAAATTCAATAGAAAGGACTTTGCTAACAATACCAGAATGACATACCACTGATTATTGTTCCTAAAGCTCTTAACAATAAGAAAGCTCTCTAAATATATCTCAACAAAAAACATATACAGTTTGTTTCTTCTTTTTTTTTTTTTTTTCTTTGCAAAGCACATAGTATTAGTCAACAATTGTTGTGTGGCGTGAGCCCATTAGGGCTGTTGGCTGGTAATGTTCTGGGAAATGAGCTCTTGAAAGATCTTTTTTTCTTTTTAAAGCATGCCTAACAATTGTATCTTATAAAACAATCCTGGATCAGCAAACTGCAAGGACCCACTCTGACTTATTTTCTTAAGCCTGACAAAAGAACTAACTCCGCTTGCATTTTATTTCTTTGCTTCAAACTGCCGTGAGAAGTAAATTTTAGCTCAGAGCAGAAATGAGAACCCCTTTAAGGACCAACTTCTTGGTCTGTCTTTCCCCAGCAGCCCAGCCTCAGAATAAAGTGACTTTCAGTAAAGGCAGTTAAATTGAACCTTAAATACACTATAATATTTCCCTCAGAAAGAAACTGGAAAAAGGCATATTTACTTCTAAACCCACACATTAGGGGATGAACTGGAAACCACTTAGGAGTCAGTGTCTATTACAGAAGAGCCCCGAAGGTAATTCATTGCTCAGCATCTTTCAAGAGCAGTACCCACCTTTGGGGACATTCCTGCTGACCCCAAAGCACACAAATGAAGACAGATATGGGAATAAAACCCTTCTGTTGCATTGCAGCATCGAGCCCATTGCTATATTTCATCACCATGTCACTGTACAATCCTTTCAGGGTGTATGGTCTTCCAGAAACTTGTTGGTGAAGATTAAATAATACTTTAAATTCTTTTGATACTGTTTACATTTCAAAACCAAACTGAACCCTTACATGTCCCACAGATCTTCAGTGCATTTGTAGCCCCAAAAGGCCAATGAAAGATCCCTAAAAATAATTAGCAGAAGTAAACATTGAATCACATTACAGAGTCAACAGCAAAGAATTTTTGAATGAAATAAATGTGTCGTGCTTGAGGACATTGAGTGAAATATCCACTGGATTTCTTTTATGCATGCCCTTAGTCTCTCTGTTTATTATTCAAGTGGTTAATAAGTAATTCCTAAAACTGATCCAGAAGGTGTCTTTAGCAGCCTGAGTCTCAGCCCGTGCCATCCAATATGTTTTCCACCAGCCTTTTGCAACCCTAGCTTGATTTCACCTTAAACACTCTTTGGAATGATTATTTTTGTTCGCTGAACTTGGACATCAGTTGTAGAGATTCAGTTAAGATTTGTTTGCAGTTGATATAAACAACATTTACTGGGTACAACATATATCAGGAGGAAAAATTTCAACTTCTGAAAACATTTTAGGATGATCAAATGAAGGGGATGAGAAAACTTTGTGAAAATTTAACTTGAGCACTTGCTGCTTGGCTCTGCTTTTCCTGTGGTACGGCCACACGGTGGCTGTTATTGCCTGTCAGTAACCCCAAATTTATTTAGAGGAATAGATACATTATGTACTTCACTTGGAGGATTTTTTTCACTGCCCCAGCAAACACTATGGCTGTCCTTCAAAGCACCTTCTACTATGTTTCATAGCACCTGATTATTGAATCAATCATCTGATCTCTTCTCAGTTGAGTATATTGACATAAACCCTTTTATTAAGTACCAAATATTAAGTGTTTATTAAGTATCAAGCAAGATTTTGTTTTCTTACCATTTCTCTAATATTTAAGTGTAGACCTAATAAATGGAATTCCTCCACCGGGTAACTTGAATGAAGCTTCAGCTGAATTAGGGGCTGACTCTCCCTAGGGCAGGGCTGGAAATATCCTTGTAGTTAAAGTGGTTTAAAACTGATTTTGCTGCTTTTCACTCCTTCCTGATTATATTAACTTACAATACTCACATATTGCACATAATAATAGGTACTCACACAGAAGTATTGCATTTAGTTGCATGATATTAATGCAATTTGGAGAAAGTGCTTACCTAAGGGACAGAGGCAGCCACAATGGCTGTGAGAAACGCTGGGAATGAGGAGATGACTTCTGACTCCCCTGGCTGAAGGGTGAGGGGGTTCACCCACCTGTCCTGGGCGGGCTGTGTGTCCTGTCCCAGGGCAGGTGAAGGTCAGCAATGGCAGAGCTGCTGGCTATTGGTGCTGGTGCTTGGTTTTGAAGTCAAGTGATAGGAAACTACTTGAATGGCTGGAGCCAGAGCGTCTCTGCGAGGGGCTGCCAAAGAGAAAAAAACACTGGTGGTTAATTACTTTGTTGTTTTTTAACTTTACTTTTTTGCTTATTGTTAGGGGGTTTTTTATTTCTGTTGTAAGGCTCCAGCTTGACAGCACCTGGGAGTGGGCTGGTGCTGCAGAGGCTCCTCACTGGGAGCTCACTGCCTTTGAGGATGTGGGGCAAAGCACTAAAATCCCTTTGCAGACTCCTCAGCCTAAGGCCCGCTGTCCCTCCTCCTCCTCTTCCTCCTTCTCTCAAGAGAAAGTCCTGGGAGCAAAGTATCTCCCCCAAGTGATGGATCCCCAGCTCAGGGACACCCCACAGCTGAAACAAAGAGCCAAAGCCCCTTTGCTGAGGATCCTCACTGTGCACACAGGGCATTGCCCCTGCCCCAGGGAGGACACTGACCCCAGCCTTGCTCAAGCACAGCCAGGCCATGTCTGGAGGTGAGCAAGGCTCTGGCAGTGGGATTGAGCCTCGGACATCCCAGCCCTGGGCCGGGCACGTTGCCCCAGACTCGTGCCCAGGAGCAGCTCTTACATGCCTGTGAAAATATGTACCCCAGTAACCACACAAGTAAACATGTGCCTCGTGAGCTACATGATTCATATGTGATCTGAGGTTCCAGGGGATTTCTGCGTTTTTTAAATACTATCTGCATGTAAAAGTATTGTCCAGGGACATAAATAATTTTCTATTGTTTGTAATATTTGTGTTCCTTTCTTGATAGCTCACCCAGAACCTCAGGGTAAAAACTGGCATAAGCTCGTTGGGGGAAAAAAAAAAAGGTTTGAGTTCATAACCATGAGTTTAATATATTCTGGGAGTGCTGCAGTTGTTCACAGGAGCATCATGAATGGATGGATGCAATGATTTTAGAGGTCTTTTCCAACCTAAATGATCCTTTGGTGGGATAGAATGTGCCCTGGCTGGGACAGCAGCAGGCAAAGACCCCCACAGACCCCCTCCCTGTGCCTGCTTGTCCATATAACATTTCTTGCCTCTATCAATGTATCTAACGTTAGAAATAAAGAGCAGAAAGCTTATTTCAGCTGTGTTTCACGGGGCAGGCGCTTTGATCAGCCAATGCCTAAGTGTATTATTCAGCACACAGGAAAATGGACAACTTAACTTTTAGACTTTTAGGTACAGAGCCGCCTCCGTGAAAGGGGCTGTCGAATTGCCAGCAGTCATTAGGCAGCCTTTGGCTTTGAACAAGAATATCCTAAGCCAGGGGACAAGCTCCCCCATCCCCTGCTCCGGGGCCACATCCACAGCGGCCGCCGCATCCATGCGCCACCAACCCGCGGCCAAGCCTCGCAGCGACGCAAAACAAGGTTTAGCTAACCCCGGCTTGCGGTGCTGACTCCCAGTTTTGCTTAAAGAGCTCCAGGCGAGGCGGGAGGAGCGCGCAGGGCTCTGTCCGGGAGCGCTGCGGGTGATGCGTGTCCCGCCCGGCGCAGCCGGACCCTCCAGCCCCAATTGCCGGCTGCTCTCTCGTGGCTGCGCGGGGAAGTGCTGGCGGTCCCTGCGCTCGCACCGCGCCTCTCCACAACAAACCCAACCTAAGGGCCCGCCGCCAGCTGGAAATCAGGCTGGATGTCTGTAAAGTCCCCTGAAAGAGGACTTTTTACAGCCCAGCGCCTCAGCGCCGGGTTACCGCAGCTCCTTTCTGTGGAGCAAATTCAGTTTTTCACCTAATTTTTGCTTGTTTGAGCAGCCGAGAAACACCCCGGAGATAAACCAAGGCAGAGGTACCAATTTTGACCTCCTTATGCTGGCAGTGTCGTGCTGCTAGCTGGTAGGTACTGTCAGGATTTTGGAATTCAGCTGTACCTTTTTTTTAATGTATGTTAGTCTGCGGAGCGGAACGCACAAGCCAGACCTGAGCAGTGTGGAAAGGCTGTCTTGATTCATTGCACTCATATGATTTTGGCTGCAGTAAATTCACTCTCCTGCTACAGCATGCAATTTGAGGGTTTATTGAATGCTGGCACAACCAGAGGGGAATCATCAAAGTGGAGATAATTGCAGGGCTCTTGCTGCTTCCGCTGTCATTGCTTTACCAGCTATTGTCTCACTGCTCAGAGAGCATGGCCAAAGACCTCTCAAAAGAAATAAAATAGTAAAACAAAAGTCAGTTTTATCCCTTTTCTATTTCTTTTCCTTGTGGTAGGACTTACTCTTATATGTGATTCTTTACAGTCTCCAGGAAGTTTTCAGTTTCTTCTCCTATTTCACTATCCCTTTATTCAGCGCTGTCTCTGAAAAAAATTATACAAGATCCTGTCCTTTTAGTATTGTTAGCACCCAGAATCTTGGCCCCTTTCTGTTTAAGGTGGAAACCTAACACGTCTTCTCCAGCAGCAGGACTTTGGCCAGTGGAATCCCTGGAGAATCTTTCTATTCACCTCAGCAAGCACCAGACCCACCGGGAGAGCTTCTTCTCCCCGCAGCCGTCCCCTGCTATTTGTCTTCCCTGCTCTCCCTGCACTTCAATTCCCCTAAAAATCGCCTGGAGATCATTGGCCAGTTCAGCAAAGACAACTGCTCCATCACAGCCGAAATCCGAGCTCGCACATATGGTTGAAGTTAAGCTAAGGTCTTCTTCCCAGAAATGCTTTGTGAAGTTCTTCTCCAGGCAAGTCTTTTCCAGTAAGATAGTGTCTCCTTGCCTGCTATTTTGCTTAGACTTGCTTTCTTTTATCTTTCTTGTCGAACTTAAGTGTCGCCATTCACTGCTAGCAGATGTGGTTTGGGATTCCTACATTCTTTTATGCCTTTATTTCAGTGCTTTCATCACATCTTCTCTTTCAGCTAGGTGAATCAAAGGCCTTCCATAGTCCGGTCAATGCGAGCTATACATGATGGCTTGTTTTATTTGGCAGTCTTCTCCAGAATGTGATTCATTGTCTGCAGGTGATTCATAGTTAGGAAATTACTTCTGAACCCTGCCAGTGCTTGTGGTTGATTAAAGTTCAGAAGTCCCTGTAGTCTGTTCACCAGCACTTTTTTGTCAACTCAAATATTTGTGTGCAGTAAAGAACAGTAAAAAGTGGATGTGCTACTGACATGAGCAATTTACTTGAATGTTTGCATCTTTAGAAAGTTCTGCTAAAATATCTAGAACTGGCATGAAACCGTTTCACAATGTCTGACTAAATGAATCACGTTTTACAAATAAATATCTGTCAAATCTCTCAATTACTCGAGATCCAGTCATTGAGCAATAAAATAAAGCAGTAAATAGGAGACATCTGCTGCAAAGTGCTACAGAAACATAAGCATCTTTCTCAAGTTACCTTCTTTGCATTTTGGTATAATGATTCACCAAACATGTCTTACCCAGGGCAATCAAACATCAGAAAATTGTCCATCCCAAAATAAAATTGGCATAGCATGGTACCTTACCCAAATACATCTTGGTGGAGGCTACCTAGGAACTGATCAGCTGAAGTGATCACCATTATTGGGTGAGCTCAGACGGTTCAGGGTACTGAAAACTTGAAAGAAAAATAGCATTGGAAGTCATTGCTTCTGAATCTTGAATTGATTTTTTTTAAAAGATGTAAATGCTGCCCTTCTTTTGAAAGATAGTATTTCCCATAATGGCCAAGAGGGAACCCGACTTTCTCCTTACATCAAAGGTGCTTTACATCAAATGTGCTTGTAGGAATCATAAAACTCAAGGCATGGATGGCCAAGGGGGTTGAAAGCAGACCCTCTAAGGACCCTCTGCTCAAATCCATTACAGCAGGAACTGAATCCCAAAGGTTGGAAATTCCCTGGGAGCTTCAGCCAGACAAAAGCGGGGATAGCAGCTCGTGTCAGTCAGGCACATCCACATCTGAGCTGCCACTTTCCCCAGAAGGATGAGGGGCTTTCTGGCAGCATCATCCTACAGTGCTGACACAGAAAATGGTGTTTCCAAGAATACAAATCAATTCAAGTACCTTTTGGAAAGGCACTCAGATAACAGCAAATTTATGGACTTGTAGCCTCTTCACTTTGCTTTCGGGCAGCTCGGCCTCATTGCTTCATCAAGAGTGTCAGTTTGCAGAGCAGTGCTTGATCTGCAGTTCTTTGAGAAAGAAAATATTTTTAAAACTTATCTTGATAATTATAGAATTTCATATGAAAGATACATTTTTCCTGCCAAAAGATTCCTACAATTCTCAGGCAGCACTTCAAAACTGGTAGAGCTGGACTGACATTGCATATTTTACTGGTAATGGAGCATAGTAAAAACAAAAATGGAAAGAATAATCAAGTACCCAAAGCTGCATTATCATAGAAGTATCAGCTCCTTTCAGACCTTTTCCTGGATAACATTTCAGCACTAGCAGCTCTAAAATTTGGCTTATGGATTATGTTTAAAACTGAAATTGTGTGTATTAAACGCATACCTAGGCAGGTTTCTGTGTTTAATTCAAAATTCTTCTCTAAACAAACTCTGTAACTTCTCTGTATGCTTCAGATTGCAACAGTTTCTTTGTACATATCTGCAGATGGAGATGGTTTTTGCCAAAACTGAGGTTTTAAATATCTATTTAGTGACTTTAGTTACTTTCCACTGTTCTCAACCATAAGAAGCTCCAGCAAACACAGTGTCTTTTAAAACTTCTCCCACTGTGCTTGTTCAGACAAATATTTCTGCTGACTTCAATTTCTCCCAGGAGAATTTACTTTTAAGAAGAAATGGTTAAAAAAATTCCCCTAGGATTTGACTGAGTATATATGGCAGCAATTTAGTGAGAACATTGGGATATTGTGAAGTTTAAAATCAGATTAAAAAAAAAACAACAAACAAAAACATAAAACAAGAGGTTAAGACCTCAGTTTTCCATCTCATCCAAGAAACTGGGTCTAGTATATTTTAAATAAAGCTGTTCAACAAGCAGGAGCTGAATGCTTGAGTTAGAAGACACAGAAATGCTCCTGCTCAGGGGAGGCTTTCCAAAATCCATCAGCTGCTTCCTGCCAGCTGCCACAAGCATTTGCAGGTCCCACTGGCTCAGCAACGCCCCAGGTTGGATCTGACTGCTGAGATCAGCCAACAACGCCCCTCTTTTATAAAAAACTACAAGCAGTGACAATGAATTTGGCATTTTCCTCATCAACAGTGCTCAGCTTTGAATTCCTGCCTCATTTAGCCAAAGATATTTGGCTTGGTTGCTGTTCCTCTTTGACAGTTTAGATATCGGTGCACTTCGCCTTCATGCAAACATGTGCTTTTTATTTTAGGCTATGCAAAACTATGTCAAGATGGTAGGGAAAATATATCCTCCTGCATCCCAGGATAAAAAGGATGGCAGCCGATTCAAATTTGTGTCCACTCTTCCATGACAAGTGCATACACATCTAGCTGATAAATGTGTTTATTTCCACGGTCCCTCTAAGGTTCAGATGTCAAGAGAACAAAAAACTCCACTGTGAGTGGCAGAAGGAATTCCAGGAGGATCCATGCCTCTGGCTGATCTATTCCTGGACCATATTTTTAATTAACTTGAAAATGTCCAAAACAACAAATGTGTCTTTCAAGCAGAACTCAAATGACAAAGAACACAAATCAATGAAACACAGACCTAGTGTAGTTTTGCTCCTTTGCCTGAAAGAAAAGACAGTGCTTTTATAAAACTCCAGTGCTCCCAGTTATGATGTAGAGACTGAACACACATGTGGGACAGAGAGGAGGTGGAATGGTGCCTTTCTGAAATAAACCCCCCTGACTGAGTGTCACACTCAATTCCACACAAGGAGAAGACAAATGCTGCTGGATCCAGTGTCCACATGGATTCCTGGTTGTCTAGCCACCAAAAAATGGTGGGGAGGGAGGTTGCAACAGCATCAGGAGTTGGCTGCTCCCATGGGACATTTTTAGGACATATAAAACAAATTTAAACCAAACAGTGAGCACGAAGCACTAACAGGGCCTTCTTGAAAGCACTAACAGCCCTTCTTGAAAGCCTGAAGAGGCTCCTTGGAAACAACAACTCTTTGGAATCATTTACAAATGCTGCCCCATCTGTAAACACAAGAAACATCCTTAATGTAAACAGCATCCCTTGCTCTGGAGGTGTGAGGAGAAATGAACAGGAAGCAGGGCAGCAGAAGGAGAAATAAATCAGTGACAGACTTTTATGAAATAAGACATCTTGGTCCTTGGGCTTAAACGCACACACCAAAATCTTTTATTAAGCCCACATGGATCCAGCGAGCTCTTTGGAAAAGACAGCCTAAAGGGATGAGGAACATGAAAGGAGCATCTAGAAACAGATGGGACATGAGGTTTTCAATAAACCTGAACATAGACGGGGATCTCACATAGCAGCAGCTGAACTGCCTCGTGCTGTGAGCCCATCAAATTTCACAAGCCTAACAACATTGGACTGACTCTGCATGTGGGGATGAGAATTTGCAGAGGATAAATCCAGCCAGTATTGTGGGGCTGATGAGCTGTGTGGTTCAGCTGTAAGGATGTTTCCTCCAGGAGAAAGCAAGGTCCCCTTGTAGCACATTGCTGGGATCAGCAGCTTCTCAGTGGGATTTGCCAACATATCATGCCTGGTCCGTGGTTAATTAAAGGATCATACAATTCCCTTTCCTGTTCTGTGCCTGTGCCAGAAATTCTTGTTCTAAGCCTGAGCCTGGATCTCACTTTGAAATAAAATTTTTAAAGGATCCCCGGTGTCTGGTAGGATTCCATAGTTATTATTTGTGTTATAGGAAGACCAACAGATCCAAAAATAAGATGAGAGCCAATATGGTCATCTCTGTACCAATATAGTGTAATTCTTCTTATCCTGGAAAACTTACAAAAATAGGCAGAAATGGACAGAAATTCAAACACAGGTAATTAGCACTGCAAGAGAATAAACTCTTGGTTCCTTGATATCCCCCATACTGTCCTGTCCATCTACCCATTCATCCCAGGCCTTCTAGCAGCTCCTCATGCAGATTGGTTTTTTTTCATCAAGAGGTGCTGTGGTCCTGATGAATAGAAGTATTTTTCTGGGATGGAGAAGAATGACTGCAGACAGAAAATGCCCTCAGGTGAGATCAGATTTCCCATTAAAAAGCTTTATGTGTCTTCAGTTCTGACATGACACCAAGAGCCACCAATTAAATGTGACACAGCAGATAACACAAATCTATAGTTATCTCTAATATGTAACAGGGCCTAGAACATAATGACCTGAATCACATTCACCCTCACTCTGAGGCTGGAGCTTCATAACCTATCACTTCACCAACTTCCATCAGGAGTTTGAAAAAGGCACCTTTGAAGAAAAGCTGAGTTTTACAAGAACACTCTATTAGACTACTGATTAAGACAGGAAATTAGTACCGAGGGTCAAACCCTTTTGGTACTATTTTCATTGGAAAGGGGCTCCCTGATTTATCTCTCTATAAATATTATCTGCTGACCAGGTGCCAGCTGGGGAGGGTATAAATCAGTACAGGACATGGTGCATCCTCTGCATCTGATGACTCCACGGGATGGGATGGGATGGGATGGGATGGGATGGGATGGGATGGGATGGGATGGGATGGGATGGGATGGGATGGGATG